>JAPKLW010001262.1:153407-188801 GCA_026898455.1 Plectranthus barbatus
CCAAGCCGTCTTGTTTTCATATGGATTGGCTCCGTTCCAGATTGCACTGATAAGCTGGTGCCATATGCTGGGGACACTCCTCGTATTTTATGATGCCGGGCTTGGGTACCCAACTCTCAGGGAGTGGCATTATTTATATAGGTTAGCGAGGTACGAGGCCGGTTACTACTTCTTGTCGAAGAGGGACAACCTAGCCGAGGCGATGATTACTGGCTGTAGGCAGAACACCCCGGGTTGGAAGAACCAGTGGGTATGGGTGCCGATGAGCCATTCTAGCCCCGAGTGTTTGTCCGAGGGGGGCGTTCCAATAAGTGCGGTCTCGTGCATATGTTAAGTGTGAGCCTCGATATCGACTCTTTTCGCTAACTCGTTTGTGCCTTCTCTTGCAGGATATAAACAGACGGTCCTTACCGACGAGGAAGAGAGTCGAGTTGACATCGCCTATTCGAGAGAGGACCGCAAATTCTCCTCGGTCAGGGGTAAGAGGAGCGTTGGTGCGGAATTTTGGGTGAACGAGAGTGGCAAGAAAGAAAGAATACCCGCAGACATGGCCAACCTATCTCCCATGGATCTTCTGGCGGCGATGAAAGCCCAAAAACGTCCGAGGGAGGTTTCATCTTCGACTCCCACTGCCGAGGGTCCATCCAAGAAGGCCAATATCGAAACGCCGCGCGCGTCTCCGATTGTTCAGGCCGAGGAGAGGGTCGAGGTTGAACCGACCGAAGTGGTCGTTCCAAGGTCCGACCCTGCTCCTGTTCCCCTGGTCAAGCCAACGAGGGCTGCGACTTCCCCTCCTCGTACTGCTCGTGATGAAAGGAGGAGGAAGAGGGCCCACGACGCGAGTGTAGACTCCAGGGCTCGGTCTGGTTCGACGGGCCAGTCTAAGGAGTTGGATCTCGTACTGGTTGGCTCTGGCTCAGCTAGCATCGCTTCTTCCACGGCTGCGTACGCGCTTCATGTGAAGAAGATGTTAGATGGGGAGATTCGCGCCGAGGATTTCGATAGCGAATACGCTCGTGAGAACTTCACCATGGCGAAGGATCTCCAGGAGGTGCTAGCTCTCATGCTTCTTGATAACTTTGATATTGGTCTTTTACTCGTCTAACTTTTCTACTGATTTCCTGCAGACTACCAGGAAGTTCGCCATTTACTCTGAGCAGTTTATCAAGTCCCTGGACTCGGCTAGCGAGGGGCTGAATCGATCTCGAAAGGAATTGCAGGCGGAGCGGGATAAGCGGGTCGACTTGGCGAGCAAGATTGCTTCAATCTCGGAGGAGTTGAAAGATTCGAGGCTAGAGAGCCAGAAGTGGAAGGAGAAGTACGAGGATTTGAAGAAAGAGAGGCAGGAGCTGTCGAAGCGGAGTAAGGGTCTAGAGGCTGAGTTGAGGGCCTCGACCGAGAGGTTTGAGGAGTCGATGCGGAAGGCTCAGATGGAGCTTGATTCCTTCAAGGGTCGGTTCCACAAGAGCCAGGAGGAGAGGTTGAAAGAGCAGAAAGTGCACGAAGAGGAGGTGGAGGCTCTGAAAAAGGGCTGCGGGGTCGATTATCAGCAGGTTGTAGCGAATCCTGAGTTCAAGTCGACCTTCGATCTCCTTGTGCAGATGGTTACTGGTTCCATCTGCGCAGTGGTTGGTCGGAGGTGTCCTGACTTTGACTTGGACAACATTACACGCCCTGCCACGCCTCCTACATCTCCAACCGCCACCGAAAGGCCCCTTCTCGAGATTGAGAATCGAGACGCCGCTGAAGAACCGACTCGCCTCGAGACAATCCCCAAGGTAGAGGTGGAGAAGAGTGCCGAGGAGAGAGAGGCTGATAGCTTCATCAACGAGGATGGCGGCGGAGAAGGACAGAAGAAGAATGAAGAGGACGTCGCTGCTGGGAAGTAGCTTTATAGCCTTTACCCTCCCCTGATTGTAATTGTGAATGTCGATAACTCCGGTGTACATTTTGTTGACTTTGCTTCGTTACCTTTGATCGGAATGTTTGCAGTTTTAATTCATATCTTTCTCGCCATATCGCTTTCGTATCGGAATTCGTTGCATGCTTGTTTTGTGCTTTATTTCTTGTATATCGGAGGGGAACTTTATTGTCAAAATGGTCGGTTCAACTTAGAAGAGCCTACGGGGTCGATGTTGAATAGCTCGACTCGTCGATATCGACCCCTAGAAGAGCCTAAGGGGTCGATGTTGAGTAGCTCGACTCGTCGATATCGACCCCTTGACTTAACTGCGTAGCAAGCAATGTAGGGTCAGGTTGGGCGATGCCTAGGCATCGCCCCTCCGACGCTCAAGTCAGTAAAGGCTTTGTGAATAAATAATAACAACAAGAATGAAATGAGAGAAATAAGGTAGGAACACGCGTATCTGCATACTATTGGTAGTATTTCTTCAGGTGTTTGACGTTCCAACTATTCTGTACCCCTCTTCCCTCTAATGTCTCTAGTTGGTAAGCTCCGTGTCCCACTACCTTGGATACTTTGTAGGGGCCTTCCCAGTTAGGGGCTAACTTTCCTGCTCCGGATTCTTTCGTGTTTTGAAACACTCTTCTTAGGACTAGATCCCCTTCTTGAAAGCTCCTAAGTTTCAGCTTCTTATTGTAGAATCTCTCTACCTGGCGCCGCCTTTGAGAGGCTTTAGCCGCGGCGTCTTCCCGTATTTCGTCTATGAGCTCGAGGTTTTTCTCAAGTAGGTCCGTATTTCCTGCCTCGTTTGCGAATTCCACTCGGGGACTATGGGCAATGATCTCGACGGGTGCTACGGCCTCGACCCCGTATGCTAGTGAGAATGGTGTAGCCCCGGTGGCGGTCCTCGGGGTGGTCCGGTAGGACCAAAGGACCGCAGGAAGTTCTTCTACCCATCTGGATCCGTGCGGGCTTAGCTTCTTCTTCAGTGTGGCCATTACCGTTTTGTTGGTTGATTCCGCCAGACCATTCGCTTCGGGGTATCGTGGTGTAGAGAACACCAACTTTATCCCGTAGGTATCACAGAAGGCTTGCATCCTTTCGCTGGCGAACTGTCGCCCATTGTCCGTGCGTATCTCCTTCGGTATTCCAAAGCGACACAGAACGTGCTTCCATAGGAATTTAATTACTTCTAAATCGCGTGTTCTTCCCAGGGCTTCACCCTCCACCCATTTGGTGAAGTAATCCGTTACCATGAGGATGTGATCTTTCTGGCCAGTCCCTTTTGGCAGTGGCCCTACTAGGTCTATCCCCCACACCATGAACGGCCACGGAGTGACAGTGGCGTGGAGGGGTTCTGCGTTTCTATGAGTGGAGGCTTCGAAGCGCTGGCAGCTGTCGCACCTTTTCACATGGTTGGCCGCGTCCCGCTTTAGGGTAGGCCAATAGAAACCGACTGTGATTACTTTGTGGGATAATGATCGAGCCCCGGCGTGGTTCCCACAATCGCCCTCATGTACTTCTGATAGTATCTCTTCTGTCTCGGGAGAGGCGGTACATCGAAGGAGAGGTCCTCCGAACGAGCGCCTATACAATTCGTCATTAATGAGGGTATAGCGGGCAGCTGCTCTCTCGATTTTAATTCCGTCGTTCTTATTGCCAACTAGGGGTTCTCCGGATAGATGTCGAATGAGTGGGACTCTCCAGTAGTTCCCGTCTTGATTGACGAGCGCGACACTATTGTGTGCGGAGACAGATGGCGCTAGCATCCAACTTTCGGGGATTGGCCGGGTACTTTGAGAGGAACTCGTGGTAGCTAAGCTAGCCAAAGCGTCTGCTCGGGCGTTTGATTCCGTGGGGATGTGGCGGAGATCCCACTCCTCGATTCTTTCTTTGAGTCTTTTGATCGCGGAATGGTACAGTTTCAGGCGCTCTTCTTTTACAGCATAAGTGCCGTCTAGTTGGTTGACAACTAATTGGGAGTCGCTCTCGGCGCGTACTCTGCGAGCCCCGAGTTCTAGGGCCAGCTGCATGCCTTGGATGAGCGCCTCATACTCGGCCTCGTTGTTTGTTGCTGGGAAATCAAGCCTGATAGCTCGTTCATAACTATCTCCATGCGGATCTGTTAAGACCACGCCGGCTCCGTTGCCATGCACGTTGCTGGCTCCGTCAATCTTTACTGACCAGATGCCGGCGTCTTCATCGACTTGTGTCATGTGAGCTACTTCGCATTCCGCCTTTAACTGCAGACTTGTTGAGAAATCTGCGACGAAATCGGCTAACACTTGCGACTTGATTGCGGTTCTTGGTTCGTACTGAATTCCGTAACCCCCTACCTCGACAGCCCATTTGAGCAGACGTCCGGATAGGTCTGGTTTTGATAGTACGGCTCTAATAGGGTAGGCCGTAATCACCCTTACGGGGTGCGATTCAAAGTAAGGCCGCAGCTTTCGAGCGGCGTTTACGAGTGCCAGAGCAAGTTTCTCCAAGGCGGTGTATCGTGTTTCGGCGTCTAGCAACGTTTTACTGGCGTAATGGACCGGATGTTGTTTGCCGTTTTCTTCGCGCGCTAGAACGGCTCCGACCGCGTGGTCCGACACGGATAGATAGAGTAGCAAAGACTCGCCGTTGGTTGGTTTTGACAACAAAGGCGGACTAGCCAGGTAGGCTTTTAATTCCTCGAGCGCCTTCGCGCATTCCTCAGTCCATTCGAACCGCTTTCCCTTTCGTAATGTGTTGAAGAAGGAGTGGGTTCTTTCAGAGTAGCGTGATATGAATCGGCTAAGGGCAGCAAGACGCCCGGTTAGCTTTTGGACCTCTTTCGGGGACCTTGGGTGCTCTATGCCCTGGATGGCCTTAATTTGTGCGGGGTCCGCCTCTATTCCCCTTCGGGTCACTATATAGCCGAGGAATTTGCCGGACGATACTCCGAATGAGCATTTCGCAGGATTCAGCTTCATGTTATATTTTTCCAGGGTTTGGAAGGCTTCCTCCAAATGGGTCACGTGATCCTGGGAGTTGAGCGATTTGACGAGCATGTCGTCAATATAGACCTCCATCGTTTTGCCGATCCTCTCTTTGAACATAGAGTTGACGAGGCGCTGGTATGTTGAGCCTGCGTTCTTAAGTCCAAATGGCATTACCTTATAACAGTAAATGCCTTGGCTAGTGATGAAAGTTGTCTTCTCTTGGTCGTCGGGGTGCATTTGGATCTGGTTGTACCCTGAGAACGCGTCCATGAAGCTCAGGAGTTCATGCCCTGCGGTCGCATTGACTACGGCGTCAATGTGTGGCAGAGGATATGGGTCTTTCGGGCACGCTTTGTTCAGGTCCGTGAAGTCAATGCAAACCCGATTCTTGCCGTTCTTCTTCTTTACAACTACCACATTGGCAAGCCAAGTGGGGTAGTGCACCTCGCGTACTGACCCAATGTCGATCAGTTTCTGCACTTCCTCATTAATGGCTTGATTCTTTTCTGCGGAAAATTTTCTTCGCCGCTGTTGCACCGGTCTGCAATTTGGGTCTACCTGAAGGCGGTGTGTGATGACAGATGGGTCAATTCCGGTCATATCGCGATGTGACCAGGCAAATATGTGGACTTTCTTTTGGAGGAACCCTAGAAGGGCGCTCCTGACGTCAGCGGGGAGCTCTGCCCCTACGAAGGTAGTGCGAGTCGGATCGGACTCGTCGAGGATCACCTCTTCTAACTCCTCGGCTACTGACTGACCCATAGGGGTCGATATCGAGCCGTGTTGTTGCGAACAGACGGCTCGAAAGCTCGCATAATAACAATCCCTGGATGCTTTTTGTTCCCCTCGTATAGTCTGAATTCCCCAGGGGGTGGGGAATTTGAGTGCTTGGTGGTATGACGAGGGAACTGCCTTGAGCTCATGGATCCAGGGCCTTCCTAAGATGGCGTTGTGCGCGGATGTAGCGTCCACGACTTGGAATTTCACATCCAGGTTCAGGCCTCCGCAGTACATGGGGAGAGTGATTTCTCCAATTGTCTGTTGTTGGCCCCCGTTGAAGCCGTAGAGGGTCATGGTCACCGGCTCTATCTTGCTCATGGGGATCTGCATCTCCTTTAAAGTCCGAAGGAACATGATGTTCGCGGAGCTACCGTTATCCACGAGCAACCTCTTCACCTGACAGTTCGATATCAGGAGTGAGATCACGAGTGCGTCGTGATGGGGATGAACGAGCCCCGGCGTGTCCTCCGCAGTGAATTCGATGGCCTCATGTTGTTGCGTGGGTCCAACGTATTGGACCTCATGATTTAGGATCCTCCGGGCTCTCTTGGCCGCAGAGCGTGACCTTCCACTGATCTCCGATCCCCCAACGATCACATGGATCGTTCGCTCGGCAGGTGGTGGCTTGTTTTGAGGTTCCGCGTTCCCGGTTGGGTTGGGTTGCCTACCCCTGGTCCACGTATTCTTTCCCTTGTTGGTAAGGTACTCGGTAAGGAAGCCATTCTTTAGAAGCTCAAGTACCTCCAGGCGCAGAGCCTGGCACTCCTCAGTTTTGTGACCGTGGTCATTGTGGAAACCACAAAACTTCTTCGTGTCCCGTGTTTTGGGGTCGGATTTCATCTTGGCGGGCCATTTCACAACGCCACCGAGCCCCTTGAGCACGTTGTTGACCAGGTAATTCTGGTCGATATAGAGGCTATATGGAACCTCACCGCTACGCGACGTGCGGCTGTAAGGTCACGTCGGGAGCGTCGTTCATCGCGACGGTCCTTATGGTCTACGTACCTCGACGTAGAGGAGCCTCCTCTATATCGAGGCTCTTGATGCTGATTAGCGAGTTCGTAGACCTTCTGTTCGTTCAGACGCGCGATGCGGTTCCGTTCGTTCTCTTCCCAGTTAATCTCGGCCCAGGCTTGTGAGAGGACCGAATCCATATCGTAGCAGGGATGGCTGGTTAGATCCCGGTAGAGCTTCGAAGACACGTCTAGGCCGTTCTTGAAGGCGAAAACTGCAATGAGAGGAGGGCAGTTCGGTATCGAGGCAAGTTCCTGATTGAAGCGCCCAACGTACGACCGTAGCGATTCTCCCTTCTTGATGCGTATGCTGTTTAGGGCATCAGGGTGCTTAGCTATGCGTCGGCAATTGGAATATTGCTTCCTAAATGCCATGTGGAGCTCCGAGAACGTCGAGAAAGAGCCCCTCGGTAGGTTGACGAACCACTGAAGCGCTGGACCGGTTAGACTCGCCCCGAAGCTCTTGCACATGCAGGCTTCGCGCAGCTCGCCCGGGATCAAAGTGGTCAGCATCTTCTGCTTGTAGAGGGCTACGTGGTCCTCCGGATCGGTCGTCCCGTCATAGAGCTGGAATGAAGGCGGCACGAACCTCGCTGGGACATCGGTGTTAGTGATGTCGGGTGTGAAAGGCGAGTCAGCGTAGCTGTCGCGCGGTATCAGGGAGTCTGGGGGAATGATCCCCGGAATGCGGCAGATGAGCTTCTCGAGTCCAGCCATGCGTGCCTCAAGACACCGCTCGTACTCGCCACGTGGCGGCTCGGTAGCGAGGCGCTCAGTCGGATGGTGCGTTGTAACTCCCGCGGGCTTACGTCCGAGGCCGGACGTAAAAGGTGTGTCAAGGTCGGCGGCTGCCTCTAGATCGAGGGCCAGATTCTTGCGAGGATCTGGCGGTTTCTCGCTAGTGGGGGGCTCCTCGACGATAGGTTGCTTCTGGGACGCCTTTTCCTTGCGGAGCTGGTCGTTCTCCCTTCGCAAGGCGTGATTAGTGGCATGCAACTCCATGATCCTGGAGTCTGTCTCCTTCGCCCGTCGCCGGTTCTCCTCGGCTTCCTCGGCTAGTCGGGCTAGGATGGTGTTTAGCAACTCCGGAGGTACGACTTGGGCACCGCTAGTCTGCAGAGTCTGCCGCACTAGCTCGTCGACAGGGACGAGGTCCTTCGGTGTTGAGGAACCCGGTGGGCGAGCCCCAGCCGTCTTCCCCGCTTGGTTTCCCGTTTTCCCGCTATTACCTGTCATGGAATCAACGAAGAAAACACAGAAAATAGTTCTAAGGGCCCCACGGTGGGCGCCAAATGTTGAGGTTCGATTTCACGAGAAAATGAGGCCCTTAGAACTTCATGAATACACCACAGATAATAACAAAAAATTGGAAACAACAAACAAGAATTGAATGCAGAAATCAAATATAAGCGAGTAAAGTAAAGTTGATATAACCGCCTCCGATAACGAATGAATTCTACAGAGAATTTGACAGAGTTTCGGCTATGTTTTGCTATGGGAAAATCGATACAAAAAATGAGTCCTCTCCCTCTATTTATAGACAAGATTGGGGTAGATAGACAATAATTAACCCTAGCTGTCGAGCAGTAACGGTTCGCCGCAAATATCGGGTCGTTCGCGGGTTTTTCGGAGGAAGTTGGAGCCTTCAACGATCAGGCGCCGTCAGTGAGTTAGGGTTTATCTTCTCTGAACTCCTCGATATCGACCCTTAAAACTCCTCGATGGCGAGGCTCTCTTTTGATCGCTAGCGAAGCCTAGACTTGGGCAGATTCTCAGTGTCTTGATGACGTTAGTGGGCCAGCTTTGCGAGTTGGACTTGTTTGCGCGGGCCGATTTGTCGATTGGGCCTGGGCTCGTGGGCCTGGCCCCAACAGTATTCATTTATATTTGTAAAACTATTTATATTTTGAATATCATTGAAATTGTTTTAAATTAATGAACTAAGTAATTGAATTAATGAACTATTAATGCAAGTGAATATTTCCATATATTGTCTCCGGTATTATTTTAATATATATATAGATGTCATTAGCTATCATTATACTAGTTGGAGAAGACACACTTCAAACTGCCCTACAAAAGAGCTGTCTTAAAAATGGGCCGATCTTTATTATAAAATATAAAAAATGGTTGATTTTTATTTTAGTCTAGTTGATTTCTATCTCTAAAAAAAGTTTTTTTGAAATTCAGTCAATTTTATTATAAATCGATTTAGAGCAAATCATTATATTCTCATTGTATTAATATAAAAATTAATCTTATAAATTTTTAAGATCAATTATTTAAAGCAATCAATTTATTATTTTATTTTTAACAGACACTTCTCAATCCTTAATATTTAATCTGACAATAATTATGAAATGTATTTATTATTAGGTGAATGATATGTATTATTGAATATTGACCTACACCCATCGAAAATGTGTGATCGATTGATAAAAAGGGGAAAAGCGATGCAGATGAAATACGAATTATGAATTAGGCTTAAACGTTGGTAGAAGTAGAACACCAGAAAATTCGGATAAATTTCGAAGTATTCTCCCTAAACGTGCCGGCGCAACGTCTCAGTCTCCATCCCCACCCCTTTTTCCTCGCCGTCCGCCCGTCGTCTAATAAACTGCACTCACCCGGCGCAGGATAGTGTCAGACTCGCTCATATCTGGAGCACGAAGATGATAAATACGGTAACCAACACTGTCGTCTTTCGTAATCGATATCGTGAATACGAATATTGTGATTTTGTGCTCTAATTAGTTCATATTTTCTGTTCAATTTGCAATTGGTGTGAACTTGAAATGAATGTGCGCTGCAGGGGAGCGGATCAGGGCCGTTGGTTCAAAGCCCTCGGTCCCCGATGTCGCAATCGCCTTATTTAACCGTATCGGTGTCTGATCCAGCTAAGATGGGAAATGGAGTTCAGGCTTATATTTCATACAAAGTCATTACTAAGGTAGTATTTATAAATTTGTGCACGTGTACATGATCAGCATTTTACTGTATTAGTGGACTGCGGGTTAGGGTTTCCATTTTGTCGGCCGTGGTAAATGGTTGATCTTAGCATCTGTTGAGAGTAGGAGAAATTTCCGTTTGAATTGTCGGTTTCTGTTCCAATTATTAATCATCCTAGAAATGCAGCCAATGTCATTGGCTTTCTTTTAGAAATCGTGATATCACAGTTATTTTCCTGAGAATGTGTACCTAGGCATAATGATATTTACTAGAGTCTTTATTGAAACGAATAACACAACCCTTGACATTATTACTATCCTAATGGTTTATGTCACGTGACACTGATAGGTAATGATATAGTTTGAAATCACCATTTTAAATTCATGAACACAGATTCATGAAATAACATAATTTAGCACTTGTCTGCAGACAAACTTCCCTGAGTACGATGGCCCTGAAAAGATTGTTATCCGAAGGTACAGCGATTTTGTTTGGCTAAAAGATCGCCTTTTTGAAAAATACAAGGGTATCTTCATCCCGCCTCTTCCAGAGAAGAGCACTGTAGGTAATAAGCTGAAGATGTTTTTTTTTTCTTTCCCCATTGGCTGTTTTAGATCTCCATAATCATCTCCAGCCTGAGGACATGTTATTCCTACAATATATTATCTGCTCAAGTCTATTATGCTTTCTGGACATCACTTTTTGGATTATTGGCATATATTATATGAATCCCCCTCCTTCCCACCCCACACATGCGCTCACTCAAGAAAAAAAAAAAAGCCAAACGTCATATTATATTAAAATGCTCCTTTATGGCACAATCCATACATGTTATCAGTTTTGCATTTTAGGAGAGATGACATCTTCAGCAAATGTGCAAATTTAAGCTAAGTCAACTCCACAAAGAGATTGGCATTTATAATGGCTCCATGTGGTTTTATGGCATAGTCTAAAGCTGCGGATTAGTAGGAGATCATTCTCAGCCAGAAAATATTAATTGAGGATGATCCTTTGCATTTCCGACAGCTCAGGATCTTTAAAATATCATGTGCTTGCTTATGCTTTCATTTAAACTACTTGACATAGCATGAAGCTGATTTGTGGTAAATTGCGTTATAGTTTTGGAAGATTCTTGAACTATCTAAGTGTAGTGTTGGCTTTTGTCACACAGAGAAGTTCAGATTTAGTGCTGAGTTCATTGAGATGAGGCGTCAAGCTTTGGATGTGTTTGTCAACCGGGTAGCGTCACACCAGGAGCTTCAACAGAGTGAAGATTTAAGAATCTTTTTGACAGTTGATGAGATGGTAATTTTTTAAGCTGGAACTTTGTTCAACCAAGAAATCTAATTGGCCATTTGGATGTGATTTCTTTCTTCATATGGAAAATTTATACTCTATTAGAGAGCATGTTTAATATAAGACAAGGGTTTGGTGCGAGGAATTTATGGTTCTAATACAATTTGACACCATCCAGTTTTTACCTTAGTATTTGTATTTGAAGACCATCTATGCCTTTAGGAAGTGGGCAATATTGCAATACTCTATGTACTGTAATAGAGTGGATAGTTTTAGAGTATCATGATTCTATACTCTGTGAATGAGATGTATGACAATATTTAGGAACGAAGTATATTTTTTTGTATATTTTGTCTTCGCAATCTCTAATCTTTTATAATTTTGTAAATATGTTTTTTGTGTGATCTTCAGACAATGGAAAGAGCGAGATCTCAGGAAACTGGTATTTTCAAGAAAAAGCCAGCAGACTTGATGCAGATTTTTAAGGTATCACTTTTGTGCGGAATTAGTAAATATTGCAGTTAGAGCAACTTTAAGTGAAAAACGTGTTGAGTTTTATTAATTCTTGTAGGCAGCACCAGGTATAGTTTCAACTTATTATTATTATTATTTTTTTTGCAACTGAAGGACTTTAGCTGCTTTAACTGCAAATTAATTACTTGCTCTTAGATGATGCCCATTGCATGTTATGTGTATTGGGCAAGTGTTGAAGCCTTTCATATATGACAGCGGAAGCCTTTTCATGTTGGTAGGATGTACAGTCCAAAGTGAGCGATGTTGTTCTTGGAAAAGAGAAACCCGTTGAAGAATCAACTCCTGAATATGAGAAGCTTAAGAATTACATTTTTCAACTTGAAGATCACCTAGCTGAAGCTCAGAAGCATGCTTACCGTCTTGTGAAGAGGCACAGGGGTATATGCACATATCAAATCCCTGCAAAGTTGTTTGTATTCTGAAATATGCACTCTTTTCTCATTTCCTCCCCTACTTCTGAAAAAAGAACCAATCTTTTAGTACAAGTTATTTCTTAATCGATATTTAGATGCCTGTTACTCCTGCCCTAGCCTTCGTTCCCTTTCTCTTTTCTTCCCAAACATATTCCGCTGCATAATTGTCAAGCCTTTTGCATTATTGCAGAGTTGGGACAATCTTTATCAGACTTCGGTAAGGCAGTAAAGCTATTAGGGGAATGTGAAGGGAATGATCTTGGAAAGGCATTTTCTGAGCTTGGTGCAAAATCAGAGATTTTATCTGTCAAGCTGCAGAGAGAGGTATGGTTTGAATTGGTAATGGTTCTTAGAATTAAATAATTGATTTGCTTTTCATTTCCTGTTGTTAGGCTCAGAACCTCTTGATGAATTTTGAAGAACCTATCAAAGATTATGTCCGGTCTGTGCAATCTATTAAGGTGATTCCATGTCCTTACTTTGCTGAAGTATAATAATTTTCTAAACAGTGTTTGGTCAGTTGATTTTGTTTTCTAAGAAACTGATAGAAGCAGAACCCTAATCACGTACAAGACGTGCCCAAAGCGAATAAACGCTCCCAAAATAATAATTTTATTGCTTAATGAAAAATCAACCCTAATGGGGACTTAAATACCCCAAAACCATATCTAAAATATCTTAAAGATATCTTTCCTAAACCAAATCAAATCAAACTAGGAAATAAATAACTTATCCTAAAATAACTCAACTAAATCTAAGAAAATAAATAACTTAATTAAAATAACTAAATAATGCGAATCAAGCTACGCCCACGGAAGTAGGCTCATGCTCGTTCCCGCCGACGAGTCCCTTTTTGAGACAAACTCAAAGTTCTGCTTCATATCAGAAACTGGAACTTGTGTGGTATCTTGTGCATACGTGTTAATTCGCTAAAAAATATTCATCTCTCTCTTTGAAGTTTGAATTTGAGAGTGAATTGACAAGCCAATAACGTCTGCTTGTACTTGAATTTCCATCTTGCCACTGTTAATTTATGTCATATGTATTTTTGTATTATATGGGTTCTTTTACAGAAATTGACTGTACTTCCTGTTGATTTTGGGACAGGCAACTATAGCAGAGAGGGCAAATGCATTCAGGCACCATTGCGAACTTGCTGAAGCAATTAAGTTCAAGGAAATAGATATGTATGGTCCCTCGTTTTTCTTTCATGGACCCTTTGATAATATGAACATTGTGCTAACACATACTGTATAGTATCAGTAAGATCATAGAAAACACAAACAAGAAAGTGTATGAATTGACCCACTTCTTTTATTTCTCTGGCTTTGCTCTGATTCCATCACTATTATATTTTAACCGTGCATAATTATTTTCAGGAACAAGCTTAGGTTAACTCGTTCAGAAAAACTGGTTGAGGCGGAGCATGAATACGAGGAGGTTGCCACTGATGCTATGCCATGTTTTCTTGTTACTTTCTGGATCTTTTGTAATTGATTTTGTGATGCAGCTAAAAGCTGAGGGTGCAGAGGCGTGGAGAAGGTTTGAGAAAATAGTGAAGCTGATGAATGAAGAGATTGTTCGATTCCAAGAACAAAAAACATTAGATTTGGGTGTGGCTTTCCATGAATTTGCCAAGGGTCAGGCGCAGCTGGCTAACAGTATTGCGGACGCTTGGCGCAGTCTTCTCCCCAAGATTGAAGCCTGCTCCAGCTCCTCTAATGAAATGCAGAAGCATTAACTCATTTGAGGACTTGATTTTGATCATTGGGGAGGATTTCGCTGTACAGATTTTCAGTCTCAATTCAAGTCAAGTAAAAACCCCTTAGTTTTCAGTTCACAAAAACTTGTGTTCAAGACTGTAATCCTATTTACAAATGCGGTTGTAACTACTATCTCTGTATGATCGAGCTTTTTTACATACGACTCTGATCAGTTTGTGAAAACGTTTATAATCACCAAAATGCTGTAAAACTGCTATGATGGAACACGGTTACGTGAAGTAGACATGTCATCATTTTATCACTTGTCATCAATGGTATTCGTGTATTTTTGTCTTGGTAATTAGCTGTTCCCCATTTTGATTTAATTGCACTCATCTTCCAAGCTTGAGTGAATGCCAAAAGTTATAGCCGCCATTAGATCGTAATATTAAATTGTGTTTTCACTCTGAATCTAATATACTCTTGTTATATTTTTATTATTAATGCTTTAATTCAATTTAATAAATATTTAATTGCTGTTAAAAGGACATTGTTTACTATTTAAAAGGAAGAAAAAGAAAAGAAAAGGAAAAAAAAAAAGTATGTCCAGAGTTCCGACCAGAACCGGCCTCCGCCACTTTGTAAAGCGGCTCCTCAACGGATCGACGCCGGCCCTCAACCATCCCCATCGATCCCTCCAAACCCTGGCATTTGAGGAGATCAAATCATCGCCGGAGAAACCCCATGAATTCACGGCTTTCGTGCTCCATGGCCTCCTCGGCACCGGTCGGAATTGGCGTTCCTTCTCTCGCTCGCTCGCTTCCTACCTCTCCCCCGCCGGTGAGTAAATTTCCTTACTCCGGTCATCATTTCTTTTGCAATTTGCATTCTCAGTTTTTTCCCTCAATTTCCATGTATTTTGAGCGCAAGGATTGGTGTTGCTCTATTTATGTCGTTTTCGACGTGTGGTATGATATGGTATTTGTTATTTGTGCGATAGTTTTAGAAACAGTTCCCTAATATAGAAACTCGTTGGTGGTCATTATATGATGGAGCGTTGCGTATGTATTTCTATCATTTTTTTAGCGTGCTTATGCTTGTATCCTGCAGTTGTTTTGATTGACTTTGATAATCATGGTAGAGTTTGTGAAACCTAGAAACATAAATAATTTTTAGATGCACTTGCTGTGTAAACGGGCGTTTGGTATCAGAAATTAGTTATCTGAATAAAATATTAATGTATCTGCGAGCGCGTGGCAATCGGAGAGAGAGATTGTGGAAATCGGAGAGAGAGATTATACAAGCTCTTTCTCCATATGGTGCTGAGTATTATGTATAATGAAATCATGCTTATCATGGCTGTGCAGCTTGGAGGATGGTTATGGTTGATTTGAGGAATCATGGGAAATCTGCTGAAATAGGACTGATGCCCCCTCATAATATGGAAAATGCTGCAAAAGATCTGGCTAATTTGGTCAGAGCAGAAGGCTGGGATTGGCCAGATGTTGTTATAGGCCACTCCATGGGCGGAAAGGTTGCTATGCAGTTTGTCCAGAGTTGTGCTAATGGGGATTACGGGGATAAGGTTTGCTTGCCCAAACAGGTACTTTTCCTTTCAAGGATTAAGCTACCATGTGTCATTGTTCTTTTAGTAGTAATGGCTTAGCTTGTAATTCAGGGTATATTTGGTGCTTATAAAAACTGAACATGCCCATCTGGATTGTGCTGAATGATGCTTGTGTGAAATATTAACTTTGGTGATTCTTTGAATGGGTTATTGGCTAATGGATGTGTAAACTGTTGCAGAGCAGCTGTGGGTACTAGACTCTGTCCCTGGAAAATTGACCCCACGGAATGATGAAGGTGAAGTCGAGAAAGTCTTGCAGGTCTTGCAGAGTCTACCGTCGGAAATACCATCTAGGAAGTACTTCCTCTACCCTTGTTTATTAGTTGTTAAAAAAAAAAAAAAAAAAAAAAAAACTTTTTGCTGCATTAGATTATTTGTGTATCTTTGCTATTCAATCCTGCACTCATGAGCATGGGCTTATTGTAGTGATCAACACATTGCATTTTAGCCTCCTAATTTGAAAATAGTTGCTCTCTGTGGTGATGTGGCAATCTTCCAGCAGTTGAATGTGTTGATTATTTTTAAGGCGCCCTTTTAAATGAAGATTTCATTGTCATGCGCATCCATTTAGTTGTACTTTTTGGAGGTTGTGTCAATTCTCTACCTTACTAATATCTGCCTAAAAACACACAGTAAGAGAATCTGGTTTTCTACAAGCAGCTCATCAGTTCATAACATGTGTATAGGTGGCTGGTGGATCATATGCTGAAGCTTGGGTTTTCGAAGTCTTTATCAGAATGGATTGGAAGCAACCTCAAGAAATCTGGACAACATGAGACTTGGGCCTTCAATCTAGATGGCGCGGTGCAGATGTTCAACTCTTACAGGTAAGATAAAATTCTGCAATCTGGCACTCATTGTTTTGGGCGATCTGCAGCATATTTCATTTGATATCATCTCATCAGTGAGACAGACTATTGGCCGCTGTTGGAACAACCACCCAATGGGGTGGAGGTAGACATTGTACGTGCAGAGAAGAGCGACAGATGGGACTCGGATATCATACAGCAGCTCAAACGCATTGCCTCTAGACAAGCTGATGAAACCAAGGGGAAAGTCTCCGTTCATGTGCTTCCGAATGCGGGGCATTGGGTTCATGTAGACAATCCTAAAGGACTTCTTGAAATCATGGCTCCCAAAATTGCAGCTTTAGTTTAGGCGCTGTTGATGTTGAAGCGTTTAAGGTTTTAACCCCGGTCATAACAAATATACTTGTTCAACTTCATTGCTAGCTGGTTTGTTTGAGTTTCGTGATGCGTTGAGATTGTATCCAATAAAAACATTTTGTCTTTTACTTTTAACTGCTCATACTATGTTGTGGACCTGTGGCAACCATAACACCTTGACTTTGGTATTTATTGTTCTACTCTTTCAATGAGTAATCGTAATAAAAAGAGGACTCATTAGTAAATTTCATTTTTTTATAATGCTATGTGAAATTATAAATAGAAATTATTACGATAAATTGATGAAGCAATAGCCGGAATGTTATGTAATGAAGTGTAATATGAATGTATGCCAAACTTTATGTAGAACTACTGATTACCCCAAAATTTTTTATTTTAAAGAATCTTAGTGGTGAGTAACTATTAATTTTTCATTTTAGGTGAGTGAACAATTAAATGAGAGGATGAAGGTAAGTGAACAATTAAATGAGAGGATGAAGAAGGAAAGGTGGATAATTTAAGTGGGATGGAGGGAGTATTTGATTAAGACTTTTTATGTAGTAATATTTTTTATCTTATCAGTAAACTTTATCTCAAATATTTCCATTAGAGTTTTTTCAATGTTAAAAAAAATTATCCATTCTTGATGAAATAAAAATATGGGATAACAAAACCTGACAGAAAATATTTAAGATAAAATCACTACCGAACAATAAGTTTTGAATAAATAAGAACTAAAAAAAATTGAGATAAATTTCATGAAATGAAACTTAGTATAATTTTTTTACAAATAAACTGGAAAATAGTTCAAATATATTACTGGGACTGGCCCAGGCCCATTTAAATACATTCTTCACAAAACATTGAGTTCAGTTTGAAGCCCATAATCTAGCAATAAATTTGGGAGTCTATCACCATCTTTAACCCTTGCTATTAGGGTTTCAATACTAGCGAAGCTGCCACACTCATCCCTCTCTTCTTCCGTCGCAGCCGAAAGCCATGGTACTTCTCTTAATTCATATCTATTTAGTTGTGTTACCTAATGTTTACTTGGGTCAATTCTTCAGCGAATCAACGCAAAATCTGTTTTCTCAGGTTCCTTCTCGTGGTTTTATGCATACAATAGTTCGGTTTCGATTTAGTTTTTCGTAGTTTGCTTTGGGTTGTAATGTGGATTATTCTTCTGCCAAACAAATGTTTTTTCACTATTTGATTTTATTCTATTTAATATCTTTTGTTTTGTATTTTATTAAAGGTTAAGATCCCGCCCTGGACATAGACTTTAAATGATATTGTTAGATATTTAATTTTCTTGTTATTTGTATATGTATTTCTAGCTGAAGCATTGAGGCAGATGTTTGGAATAACGACCAACTAATTTCTTAGGATACTCGTTTACTAATTCTGTGCTCATAAATATATTTTTGATAAGGAAGATTTGTTCTTGGATGATGTTTGTAGTCTTTCGTGTGTCTTGACTCTCTAGATATGTGGATTTAATCTTTAATCGAGTTATTGTGTTGTACCTTGTACCATGTGCGTATGTAATGTATTAATGATCCATTGTGCTGTAACAGTCGAGGAGAAAGACCAGGGAGCCCAAGGAAGATAATGTTACACTTGGACCTGCTACTAGGGATGGCGAACTTGTTTTTGGTGTTGCCCACATATTCGCCTCATTTAATGACACCTTCATCGTGAGTGTTCATATCTCATTCTGCTAGAGTATAAAATGTTCGATTGTATTTTTTACACATAATTACTTGTTATTAAAATTTACTTACAGCATGTGACAGATTTGTCTGGGCGTGAAACCATGGTCCGCATTACAGGTACGTCTCGTAATGTCTTAGTGCTTTTAAAATCTTGTGGTTTGTTTTGCCTTGCATGTTTCGACACCATAGGTCTATCTTAGTTATAAAGTGATCAAATCACCCTTTCCATAGTCTAGCTTAAATTTTAGTTCTATGTTTTATCATATCAAGCTCACTCTTGAAGGCTTATTCTGAAATTAACAATACTAGTTATTGCTGGTTTTTTTGGTGTGACGAGTTTTGTCGTGGTTGAGGCATGATTGTATATTTAATGGCTTTCATTTAGGGAAAACTTCCAAATCAAAGGTTCTTTTTGTCTCCTGTATTTTGATTTTGATGTTTGATTATGATTTTCCTTGCTTTAGGTGGTATGAAGGTCAAAGCTGATAGGGATGAATCCTCTCCTTATGCTGCTATGCTTGCAGCACAAGATGTGTCTCAAAGATGCAAGGTCTTCTCAACATATTTTTGAAAGCTACCTCATTATTCATTTTATCTGCCATTATGTTCTGTTTGAGATCATTAATTGATTAATGTTATGTGTGGATTTTGCAGGAATTGGGAATCAACGCCCTTCACATCAAGCTTCGTGCTACTGGGGGGAACAAGACCAAGACCCCTGGTCCTGGTGCTCAGTCTGCACTTAGAGCTCTTGCTCGCTCGGGCATGAAGATTGGTCGTATTGGTAAGGATATCTTGGATTCATTGATTGATATCAGATGTTTCATTTGCCGCCATGTGTTCAATTATTCTGAAATGCTCTTCTCTCTCTCTCTCCCAGAGGATGTTACTCCTATCCCGACTGACAGCACCAGGAGAAAGGGTGGCAGAAGGGGAAGGAGGTTGTAAGTTGGTCGCTTTCAGGAGTCTGGTAATTGTGGTGGGGATAGTCTTTCGTGATTGAAAGTTTTGTTATTTAGTATTTGAAGGATGTTAATGATATGACAATTTCGTATGTTTGATCAGTCAAAACGGAGTTGATTTATGGAGAATATGAAAACTTATATTCCAACTATTTTGAGTTTCTGTTATGCCAAATTTGAGTAGCTTCTCTTGGATTTATTTATCTTTTCAGTGTTTTTGTTTACACACTGGATATCAATATCAGTATCAGTATCAGTATCTGTCACTCAACTTTCACCCACTCTAAAGACAAAGTTTGATTCATCATACCTCATACACCAACTTTTTCTAACCACATTGGCGGCATATGCTACCTTCTCCTTTTGTTTAGCATTTGAAATACGTTCGAATGTACGGATTCAACTCTCGTTTCAGAATTTTGGTCTCCTTTACCAATGATGAATGACTGTTGATTTTTATTTTATATCATTATTAACCGAGCTATCGATTGAAATAAATGGAATATATACTTCGTAAAATCACAAAAGACGGTTTCATCATCACGGTATTTGTCTTTCCAAATTAGTTTAGTAAGTAGCGGAATCCTTTTTAATTTTGATACATTAGATTGAATTTATGGATTTAAAAATGTATTGAAATATTAAAAAAATAAGAACTTGAACATAATTATTATAAAGTAATTAACTATTCACTAAAAACAATAAAATTAAAAATTAATTATAAATGAAAAATTAAATTATTAAAAATTAACATAAATACAGAATTTTAAAGAATCTAAAATCATAATAAAATGAATCCAAGGATTTATTTTCTAAGTTTTTTTTTTTAAATTATATTATAATATTTTAATTAAAAAATAATATTAATATAATAATGTTAACATATATTTTAATATATTAATCTTTTTTGAGAATAAAATCATATTTTTTTTATAAATACTAATTATATATAATTAAAATAATATGTAATATTATAACGATATAATTATTTTAATATTTTTTGTTAATATGATTATTATAAAAAAAATGGTGGAATATTTAACATTATAATAAAATAAATAAAAAGAATAACTATAAAATAACATGAAATAAAAAATACATGAAATAAATAATTTGATATTGAAAATGAAACCATGAGAATTATTTCATTCCCTCATTAACATTTAAAAACGAATTAATATAAAATTCACTTCTTAACCCAAAATCGAAATAAACTACTAATTCAGTTGTGTTTGCCTAAGATAAAAATCATAATTAGTAGCACGCTTTATCACCAAAACAGTATGACGCTTTATAAATAGCCGTTTCTCTAAAACCCTAACCCTAGAGCCGAATTTTATTGCTGCTGTTAAATTCAGAAGCGAGTCTGCGCCGGGGTTTTGGTGCAGCGGCTTTTCTTAAAACCCTAGAACGTGTCGGCGCCGGAGCTCAAACAAATATGTTGCTTCTGTTTGAAACGCCGGCTGGTTTTGCGCTTTTCAAAGTCCTCGATGAAGGAAAGCTTTCCAAAGTCGAGGTATTTCTCGTCAGCTCTTGTCATTGTTCTTGCTTCCTTATATTCTTTTCTAACTGTGTATTCAATGTTTTGTGCTGCAGGATTTGGGGAAGGAATTCTCTACTCCTGAATCTGCTAGACAGGTATGGTTCCCTGAATTGTTGTTTGGTAGCAGGTCCGTACTCAAGAGCAAAGAGACTATGAAATGCTGCGAGTTTACTGTTTTTTTCTTTGTCTATAAACCATTATTTTACTTCTTAATACCCATGAAAGTGATGTTTTGGGTTCTGCCTGATAGTTCTTGTAGTGTTATTATATGCATGACGGATTTGATTAACTGTTTGATCTCAACACTAGGTTGTGAAACTGAAAGCTTTCTCAAAGTTTGAAAATACATCCGAGGCTTTGTCTGCTGCTACCTTACTGATTGATAGTAAACCGAGCAAAGGTCTCCGGAAATTCCTGCGTAGTCATTGTGATGGCGATACATTAGCTGTTGCTGATTCTAAACTTGGGAATACAATCAAAGAGAAGCTTGTAAGTTAGCGCATGTTCACCCTTTAACGGATTTCATCTAAATCTTTTGCATTGATAATTGTCTCATGTCTTGCAGCAAATTGACTGTGTCCATAGCAATGCAGTAATGGAATTAATGAGAGGTGTGAGAAGTCAATTGACTGAACTGATATCTGGCCTAGCATCACAAGATATGGCTCCAATGAGCCTTGGTTTATCTCATAGCTTGTCCAGATACAAATTGAAATTCAGTCCTGATAAGGTAATATTATTTGAAAGTTTTTCCACTGCTATCCAAGCAACAATTAATCATGAAATATGAGTTCTGATTATCTGTTGTTCTTTTTGTATCTTATCTCTGTTTATTTGAAAGTTTTTCCACTGCTATCCAAGCAACAATTAATCATGAAATATGAGTTCTGATTAGCTGTTGTTCTTTTTGTATCTTATCTCTGTTAATGTACCACCAGCTTTACAGTATATCTACCTGCTAATTGTTAATTTATTCTACATTTTCAGTTTTTATTGATGAGTGTTTTGATTGTTGCTGAACTAGGTTGATACAATGATAATTCAAGCCATTAGCTTGTTGGATGACCTTGATAAAGAGTTGAATACATATGCAATGAGGGTCAGGGAATGGTACGGTTGGCATTTTCCTGAACTTGCAAAGATTGTGCAGGACAATATACAGTACGCGAAGACAGTGAAATTGATGGGCTACCGATCTAATGCTGCCAAACTTGATTTCTCTGAGGTTGACACTTAGTGCTTTTGTCTTTTGCTGACCCCTTCTGACTATAAGTATTGTGATTTATACATAAACATCTCTAAACAAGATTTAGCTGCGGTTTCTATCTTTCCTTTCTTATTTTGCGAGCATCTCTAGTGATATATTTGCGACATTCACATATTTAATTCATAAATTGGTCCATTTCTAGCATCAAGTCCTCAATATATCTTTTACAAAATGCTTACATCCATGGACGTTTGTTTGATTTTGTTTTTAGATTATTGTGGTTCATACATCATGCTGTAATCGTTATCCCCTTGTAAATTTCTTTATGCTATGATGCTTGATATTTGATTTTATACTTGTACCACTCACATTATTTCAAATGTTATAGATACTTACGGAAGAGGTTGAGGCAGAACTAAAGGAGGCAGCTGTGATCTCCATGGGAACTGAAGTTAGTGATCTTGATTTGGAGAACATAAAAGATCTTTGCAGCCAAGTCCTCTCTCTTTCTGAATACAGGGCTCAGCTATATGACTACTTAAAAAGCAGGATGAACACCATTGCCCCAAATCTTACTGCACTTGTTGGAGAGCTTGTAGGTGCTCGCTTGATTGCCCATGGAGGCAGCTTATTGAATCTGGCTAAGCAACCTGGAAGTACGGTGCAAATTCTTGGCGCAGAGAAGGCTCTCTTCAGAGCATTGAAGACTAAGCATGCAACTCCAAAATATGGACTTATATATCATGCTTCTCTTATTGGTCAAGCTGCTCCTAAGCACAAGGGTAAAATTTCACGATCACTTGCTGCAAAAGCTGCTTTGGCTATCCGTTATGATGCTCTTGGAGATGGTGAAGATAATACAATGGGTTTGGAGAACAGAGCCAAGGTACTTTCAACACTCTTTAGTTAATATAGAATGTTCTTGCTTTAAACATTTCTTCTTGCATAACTCTTTTGTGGCATTTTATAGCTTGAAGCACGATTAAGGAGCTTAGAAGGAAAAGAACTAAGTCGTTCTGCTGGCTCCGTAAAGGGAAAACCCAAGATTGAGTTTTATGACAAGGACCGTAAGAAAGGATCAGGAGGGATGATTACTCCAGCAAAGGTCTGAAACATATTCCAATAATTCAATGCATGCCAACCAGATGTTCTGCTATATTACTAACTCATATTTCCTCCCATGTTGTACAGACGTACAACCCAGCTGCCGACTCAATTCTTGCTCTTACAGAATCACTTTCCAAAGATGATGATAAAGAACAGGATGTCGCTGAAGAAGAGCAGAAGAGCAAGAAAAAGAAGAAGAAGAGGACTCAATCAGAAGACGCAGCACCAGAAGTAGTTGATGTGGCTGAAGTTGAGACTGAGCCGGTTAAGAAGGAGAAGAAGAAAAAGAGAAAACATGCTGATGAAGCCATTGAAAAGGGGGATGATGATAATGCAAGCGAGAAGAAATCAAAAAAGAAGAGAAAACACGCGGACACGGAGGATGGCGGTGATGAGACTTCTTCCGCGAAGAAGAAAGACAAGAAAAAGAAGAAGAAAAATGAAGACTGAGGGTGAGGCATGCACCAGACACAGGTCGGTCTTAACATTTTTGTTTCTCGGTCTAGATTTGATGTTGTGCATGTAATTATGTATCTTCTTCGTAAGATGCCTGTGCTTCTAAATCTTTTGTGACTGTACGGTCTATCGAACAACCTAGAATTATTTTGATAATCAAGATTTTAAATGTGACTTCATTATCTTTCAATGATTTTGATAGTGGGGGGTCTACGTTTTGAGCCCAAAGTGTGCGTGAAAGTTGAGTTGACATTTTTAATAGCAGCTCTACCCGTACACGATGATGAAGAGTTATCTTGTGTAGTCAGTTAGGTCCATGACCACTGAAATCTCAAATCAAGAATCAAGTGATCTTAGTAGAAAAATGATGCTTATCCTAAAAAATCAAATGCATCCATTGAAAATTTGAAATGAAAGGAGGCAAACAGGATTGGCCTGCATTGATTCTCTCTTTTGAGTCATGTGTTGCGACATATAGGAGGGTTTTTCCAATTTGCGTACGTAATGATAATAATAGTTTTTGGATATAATTTGACTTTAAAAATGGTACCATTCATTCGCTAATCTTGAAAAAACACTTAAATTTCAACGATGGATCACATTCACCTCTATTAAAAAAGAAGATTGGATTGAGGCATGGTAATGTATGGAGACTTGAAACGGCATGAAAGGGGTAAGTCATTTGGTCATGCATCAGCATATATAATCTTGTTTGGTCCACATGATTTGGAGAGAGGTTGATCACCATATAAAAATTATAGGAAAGCAACTCTGCCCCCCCAATATTTTCTTATATATAAAAAATGCTTGGTACTTTTTGATCTCCCACGCTAGAATGGGATTTAGTTCACATGTGCATTGAGAGAGAAGAAAATTAAACTGATTAATTTGTTAATATGGGTGAATCACATCTCTTCTTGGATTTGTAAATATATATCTATATATGCATGAATCATCCAACTTCTACGTCTGAGTTTTAATCATTAATGAGATTTCCTTCAGGTCAATTACATAATATTTCATTATGCATGATGTAGCATTTGAACATTTGTTTGTTTGACTAGATTCTATATTTTTAGTTATGTTAATATATTATTGAGCCTAGCTGGCGTTGGACAATCCAACTTATATTTTAAAATAACTCGACCATACATAAATTAAAACTGATCAATAATCATGCATGTGGATCTTAATATCCAATGCTTTTTAAAGGATCAATACCAACAACTCTATTCGAAAATCTTTACACATATGATATTAATGAATAATATGTCCAAAAAAAGTAGCAAGAAAGCTCAATGGTTAATTATTTTCTTTAATGAATTCTTTTGGGAAAACTAAGGTATATATGTAGTTGAGAAAACCCTAACTTTTCTAACAATTAGATAGAGTTAAGTAAGAATGTGGTGAATAGGGTCAATATAATAGACCAATCGATTTGAATTAAATCTGCTTTTCCCATTTTATTTCATTAATTTAGTCTTTCTAAATACCCACGTCACAGTATTAGTTGTAGCTGGTAGCTACCTCTGCTCCACCATCAATTAGGGGTCTCTTTTAATGTTGAATTAACGTTAGATCGATTAAAATGGCCATTTCTTCTCGAGTATTTGCCTGAATCTGAAAACTGCAAATATTAAGTAGCGCTTTTCATCCATCAAAACTCATACAGCTAGCTTATCCAAACAGTTTAGCACTGCAAATTATTACAACATCCATACATATATATATATATATATATATGTCGTCGACTCTCATACTTTGTCTTGATTTTTGGCCTACCTAGCTAGCTAATATTCCTACATATGACTGTAGTGTATATACACACACATATGTGTTGTTGATTTTTGGCATGCAGGTAGCTAGATGAACTCCTCTACCAAGTCACCAAAATCGAATCTGACGTTGCTGCATTCAACTGCAGTGATCACTCCTTGAAACGCTGCGACGCTGCAAGGAACCACCAGTCCACTTGTTTGGTGGAACCCAAACTCCTCCTGCGCCTTCTCCAACACGATCTTGAACAAAGGGTGTGACAGATACCTGGTTGGCACCACGAATCTCTGCCGCATCTCCCCCACGTACACCGGGAATGTCCCCGTGGGCGTGCTCTCCCTCACCAAGCACTCATAACTTGATACCTCATTGCTTCTAATCGACTTAACCTTCTTGGCTAGTTTCTTCATTGACCCAAGTTTCTTCCCCAGCATTATAGCAGTGGAGATAGCAATTCAAAGTTGGGGGTTGGTGGAGTTTGTGGTTTTTTGAGTGTTGAGAGGCAATGGTAATGGTGGGTGTGGCTGGTTTTTGTAGTGTTAATTTCTTTGGGGGTAGGATCCTAGGGGCCAACGTGGCAAAGATTGTCAAATTTTAAGTTTTGAATTAGGTTTTTTAATTTATATATATATATATAGGGGTGCGTTAAAGTCATAAGTTGTCTCTTAGATGGGAGATGAGAATGAATCTTGTACATCCAAATCAAGGTTCGAACGACTGAGATCTATTTGAGGAGCGAATTTCTAAAGTTGCATTCTGTAATATAAAATAGTTGCATTAACGGGGTAAATTTGTCATTTTCATATCCATTAAATCTACAAAATAGGAAAATCCCTAATTTTATGCTCCACTATCCCTAGCTTTTAGTAATTTCGAGTTTTAATGGATATTTTCCTAAATTAATTATTTTTATTCTTTTTCACACTCATTATATCTAAAAAAATCCTATATTTTTGCTACATTATCGCTACTTTTTATTAATTTCGAATTTTAATGAGTATTTTCCTAAATTAATTATTTTTGTATTTTTCACACTCATTATATCTAGGAAATCCCTAATTTTATGCTGCATTATCGCTACTTTTTATTAATTTCGAATTTTAATGAATATTTTTCTAAATTAATTATTTTTATACTTTTTATCATTTTTAGGGATTATGAATTTTAAAGAAACATACTGCAACTTTTTAAGCTTATATAATGCAACTTTGCAGGCTTATATAATGCATATTTATAGGCTCATATGATGCAACTTACGTCAGTAAAACCAAAACATACTTCAACTATGCAGACTTATATAAAGCATATTTGCAGGCATATATAATGTATATTTACAGGTTTATATAATGCAACTTGCATCAGAAAAATACACAACTATATTGAAAAACCTTAATAATTCCATGAAGGATAATGCAACTGTACAGACGTATATAATGCATATTTACAGACATATATAATGCAACTTATTTATGAAAAAAAAAACAATTATGAAATAAGCTTACAAAAGTCACATACTCATTCCCCCCCCCTCTCTCTACCATTCACTTCCTCTATTTACATGACCGCCCGTTCACGCGAGCTCGGCGACGATAGCTCTCTGCCCTCTGACAATTCTTCCTCGCCATTGGAGACACTCGACTCCGACTTCGTAGTAATCCTTACTTCTCTGCTTTGTGCTCTCATCTGCGTTCTCGGCTTCGTCGCCATCGCACGCTGCGCTTGGATCCGCCGCCGAGAGAGAGTAGATGTCAATTTGATGGAGATGGGAGAATCCTTACCAGCAACTTCTTCTTTCGACATTGGTGAAGAACGGTGGTTGCGACTGAAAGAGGGAGGAAGATTTGGGGTTGGTAAATCTGGGGTGAGGAAATGAGACTATATGCAATATAAAAAATGTAGTATATTTTATTCCATATAATTATGAGAGAGAATAAAGGAATTAGTTAAGGAAAATATTATAATTTTAGAAGAATCTAATTATGAAATGCTAAAAATACTAAAAAGCCTTTAATATGTATAATTAATTGATAAATTAATTAATAAAATAATTATAAATATGAAATCTGGACCACATATTTCATAAAATAGAAGGATAAGATTAATTCTCATCTCCCATCTAAAGAGGACTTGTGATATGATTACACCTCTATATATATATATATATATATATTATACTAGTTTAATTTATTATTAATCATGTGATTCGTTTTTAGTTTAAGTTACATTGACTTGGGAGTATTTAGGAATTAGGAGCACTATTTTTAATTAGGGAAAGAAAGAGAGAATTGATTGTTTACTATGTAACAATGAATTTGAAGATTCACCGTTGGAAGACATACTAATCATATACTCCCTCCGTTCCATCCGATTATGTACTTTTCATTTTGACACATGAATTTCAGAGTTAATGTTTAGTAGCTGATTGTGATCCTAATAAAATTGGCAATTATTATTAACTTGTTTAAGTCTTATAGAAGTAAATCACGATTGCCAATTTTATTACCGACCACAATTAGCTATTAAACACTATCTCCTAAATTCATGTGCCGAAATGAAAAGTACCTAATCCGATAGGACGGAGGGAGTATATACTATTTTTTTCTAGCCCATTATTTGTTTTCATTAAAATAAGATGTAAATATATGTAAACTAGAGTGACAACCATGGAAAATCTAATTTATGTAAGCTATTTTTTTGGGTTCGAAGAAAATTAATTGTTTTTGCAATAATATAGGAAGGCTGCGTTTAAATTAGAAGCTTTAATTATGTTCATATAAATATAATATATAGATATATATAATTAAGTAAAAAAAGAGATGTAGTTGGTGAAATGATATACTAGAAGGTGCACCAGCAAGTTGTTGGACTATGAGATCGATATTCTACATATAATTATATAGTGGGGGCTCTATAATTTTTAATGGTCCAAATATTTATCAATCACACCATGAATTTCAAATCACTCACACACTACAAAGCTTGTATCATTGGATGCCAACTATCCATTGAATTCTGATTTCAAATATTACTGAATTAAATAAATGATATTCGAAACTCAAATTAGGCTAATGATATATATATAGAATAGTGATCATATGAGAATAGTTTTTAGTATAAAAAATGAGAATAAATATCAGCCTTTGATTTTGTGATATCAACGCTCATGATCAATTTTAGTCCGTGTGCAATTTTCCTCGATTATCTTGCAGTTTTGATTCATTAATGTTATTTTTGTAATTTTAGGGTTTTTAAAATTTAAAAGGTATATGCTTCCATATTTAATTAGATTTTGTATGCCTTATTTCGCGCGTTCTGATTTCTTATTCCTCCTTCGTACGATTCAATTTATATATCTTCTCTCGATCAGATTTTTTTTTGTTTCTGGATTTGGCTTTCGTGATCGCTCTCGGCTTCGAAATTGTGGTTGTTGTTGAGTTTTGTTTTTGATTATAGAGTTCGGTCGTTTGAAGAGGACATGTCTGATCGATCATCTGAAGGTAAGTTTAATACTTTGTATTTTTTATTTTCGATAGTGTTCATGGTTCTATTGATATTTTTTTTATGTTAGGAGATGATTTGATCTTGTTTTTGAATTCTAGACTCTGTTTGGAATTGATTTGTGCATGAATATAGTTTTTAAAAAAATTATGTTATTCAGATGTTCATTTTTCCTTTTTTATGGTGCATCTTTAGTGTTAACATTATTCATTTTTTCATCTTTCAGGTTCATTTATTCTAAATTGTGTTGATAGTTTTAAAAAAAATTGTGTTATTCAGATGTTTATTTTTCCTTTATTATTGTGCATCTTTAGTGTTAACATTGTTCATTTTTTCATCTTCCAGGTTCATTTATTCCAAATTGTGTTGATAGTTTAAAAAAAAAATTGTGTTATTCAGATGTTCATTTTTCCTTTAATATTGTGCATCTTTAGTGTTAACATTGTTCATTTTTTTTATCTTACAGGTTCATTTATTTGAAATTGGCGAAAGCGAGTAGAATTCCAGAGAAAACCGTCGAATGTCTAAAGAAATTTTGAGAGAAGAATTGAAATTTTGTTGAATGTGAAGAGTTTTTTTTCGAGAAGTGTATTGAAAAGTTGCGATAGAACGTCGTAATAATGAAACCGTGTAGCAGTTGTGTAAATTTCGATATTTGATATTATTGCATTTAGTTTTTTTTTTTAATTTGTGTTTATTCAAAATTGAAGTAAAAGTGAGGAAAACTGCAGGATGTGGTAGGTTTGTGGTTGGTCTTTGTAAATGTTTAGTTTTTTTTTAAATTCGTATTTATGTAAAAATGAAGTAAATCGGACTAAAAATGAAGTAAATCGGGCTAAAAATGAAGGTTGTTGTTTGTGTTTGAGTATTTTTACAGTTTTAGCCTTTAAAGGCTAAAACTGCAGGATATTGGGGCAAAAATGCCGCGTTTTTCAATTTGCTGAGAATGAATCCTGTTCGTCGATTTGATGAGATGGACGCGCGAGATTTATTCTTATTTCTCATAGTAACTCATATTCTCACCTGATCACTACCCTATATATACATATATATATAGGGATGCGATCCAGTGAGAACCACTCTTACCATAAGAAATAAGAACCAATTCTCGCCTTTGATTTTGATGAATGAACGCTCAGGATTTTACTAAAATTTTCGGTCATTATATCTCAAAAAACCTGCATTATAGGGTATTTTTGTCAATTTGTACTTATTTAAAATTCTGTTTGCATATTCTATCTCGACATGCATCATATATCTAACAAACATGCATTATATGCATAGAAAACATGCATTATATACCAAACATTCATTATATACCTAACAAACATCTTCCTACATTATAATATGGTATTACTCTTATTTTAGAACAATATTACTATCATTATACGATATTACTAGTGATGGCCACGGGCCGGTTCCGGTTCGGAACCGGCGGTTCCACGGTTCCGGAAAAATGGAATCGGAACCGGCCCGTGGCAAGAAGGTTACGGTTCCGAACCGGCGGTTCGACTCATTTTTTTTTTTAAATTTTAATTATTTATTTTATTTGAAATATAATATTTGGTTTGTACAAAAAAATTGTAATTAAAAGTATTTTGTTCCTTTGAGTAATATTTGGTTTGTACAAAAAAATTGTATATTATTTTTTACTTTGTACACAAATTAAATAAACACAAAAATATATAAGGAATATTATAAATTAAGATTACAAATTTAAACTTACAAGTTACAATGATGAATGTATATTTACAATTTTTTTTTAACTACACAAGTTATACAAATTACAAAATTGTATATTATTTTTTAACTACACAAGTTATACAAATTACAAAATTGAAGAATTAATATTATTACAATAATTGAAAATTAAAACTATAAACAAACAAATTCCAAAAAATTAAAAAAAAATTTAATAATTAGGGGGGAGGGGAGGGGTTAATTGAAAAGGGCTTGCACTTAATTTTTTACCTTAAAATTAAGTTGCCTACGTATCCCTTAATTTTCATTAAGGGAATCAAAGCCCACGTAGTTCTCTTACCTTACTTACCTTTAATCGGAGTCGAAATCCGCATCACCTAGGCCATCGGAATCATTAGTACTTGCCGCGCTTGCTTCGGAGTTGTAAGCATCCTCGTCGTCGAAGACGTGCCTCCAATCCGGTTGTTGTTCTCGATCTTTGGCATCTTTCCAATCTTTAAGTATAACTTGTGCTTCCAAATTGGCCGGTGTCAAGTTGAACCTTCTTTCATCCAACATATAGCCACCCGAGCTAAATGCTTGTTCCACGGCAACCGTTGATGCGGGGACGGCTAAGAACTCCTTCACCATCGTACTTAGGATTGGGTATTGTTGTTGTCGCCTTGACCACCATAGTAGAATATCAACCTCTTGTGGAGCGTTCTCATCTTCTTCATCTTGAGGCTGCAAACAATCACCACCAACATACATTTCCGCCAAATAAACATCTAGTTCGCTTTGTTGCGAACTAGACGGACGGTTTTGAGACATAATATTATGAATTCTAGCTAACAAGGGGTTAGCACTAGTTTGGCCGGAACTAGTTATCCTAGAGGTAGATCTAATTTGAACAAAGTGGCTATATGTGATACAAAATGAATCGAAAGCTTCACGTAATGTTGTACTAAGTTGGGATTTAACTACATCGACGGAAGGGAGGTTCAATTGTTCTAAATGAATAATTTCGTCGGGCCCTATAAATGCTAAGGTTGATAAAGCGGTATAATATGTATCAATAAAAGAATAAACACCTTCTAATTTAATACTAGGATCAAATACTTTAACAATTAAAAATACGGAGGGAATCTCCCTAAAATATTTTAACCATTTAATAACCATATCAAATATTATATGCCTTAATTCGGGTATGAAACTACAATGATTAAATTGACAAGCAATATAACAACAATGATATAAAACTTTAGAACTAGTGGGATAATAAACATCGGATAAAACTTTAGTTGCGTTAGAAAAAGATTTTAACAATTCATGCAAACTAGTACATGCATCCCAATGAGATAAATGCAAACTAATACCATAATCATCACTTCTAAAAAATTGTACTAATAATTCTTTATATTTAAAAGTAGCATTAAGCATTTCATAGGTGGCATTCCACCTATGACAAATATCGGTTGGAAAACGTTTTGCTCGGACTCCATGAGTAGCACAAAAAGAAGCTCATTTTTTTGCAATTTTTTTATGACTATGTATGCATAAAATTGCAGCCCTAATAGGTTGGATTGAATGAGTATAAAGTTTCATTCCATCTTGAATGGCTAAATTAAGAATATGAGTAATACAACGACAATGGAAAAACTTACCTCCGAGGACCGGATTGCACTCCAAAATAAGCTCCCTTATTGATGCAGTGTTGTTGCTTGCATTATCAAAACCAATAGAAAATATTTTGTAGTTTATTTTATATTGGTGAGCTATTTTTATTAATAAACGTGCTATATTTGATGCCGTATGAGGATCATCAAATTTTCGGTATGCAATTATTCTTTTATTTACATTCCAAGAGGAATCTATCCAATGAACGGTTACACCTAAATAATGATGTTCGGATCTACAATCATCCCAAATATCGGAGCAAATAGAAACCCTATGATCTAATTTTTTAAATTGATCGCGTAAAGTCAATCTATATTGTCTAACTCTATTTCTTATTCCACGCACCATAGTTGAGCGTGGAATTCTTTTTTGAAGAGGTTGAAGCGGATGTATATATTTTTCAAATCTTGCTTTATCCATTAATTGAAAAGCTAAACTCTCTACACAAACCCATGACGATAATGAATCCCTAGATTCTATCGGATCATATTTATGAAGAGCGGAAGAGGAAGACGTACCTTGGGAAGTAGAAAATGCACCTTGGTTTAATTGAGTTTGACCCTTAGACAAGCCAAACTCCATGGGATGCTTCACCTTTATGTGGCGATGATATGTTCCATATCCACCACCGGCGGCGAATTTGTATCTCTTAGGGCAATAATTGCAATGTAGATCAAATTGTTCGGGAGCACCTATAATTTTATATTTTTCTAGTTAGATATCATAATTAAAATTTAAAATAAGTATAAGAATTTGAAATAAAATTTCAAATAAGTATAAGAATTTAAAACACCACGTACCTTTCTTTTGCTCCTTCGAACGAATTTTTCGGAAGTGCTTTGTGAACAGATCGGATTTCAAAGCTTTTGGACTTAAATTTGTATCGAAATCATCATCTTCTTCATTTACCTCGGCCTCGGGGGGGGGGAACACCTTCGTTGGCTTCATTTTTCAATGCCTCACGAAATCGCATTTCATGTTGTTGCAATTGTCGGGCATACTCCTCATCGGCTCGTACTTGAGTTTCACGAAGATCTTCATCATCACTCAATGACAAAGTGATGTTATCATCGTATTGAGATTGAGGAGAGCTTTCAATATGAACACCACGGCGACGTTGACGAGGTGGACCTCTAGTAGTATCATCTCTAGCTATGGACTTGCCCCTATTGTCGGCACCACCAACACCACGACCACGACTTGAAGACATAATTGAAATTTGAGAGAATGGATTTGGAATGGAAATTTGAAAGAGAAATTGCAAGAATTAATTGAAAAAGAGAGTAATTGAGAGTAATTGAGAGAATAGAATGAGAGAATTGAGATTGAGGTGTGAAAAATGTTGAAGGAAGGGGGGATATTTATAGGAAAATTTTGAGTATTTTTCAAATCGGCCGAACCGCCGGTTCCGGTTCGGAACCGGCGGTTCGGTGCCACGTGTCGCGATATCATTCGTCGATAAATATTTTTTAAATATTTTTTTTTTAATTAATTATTTTTTTTTAAAAAATAGCCGTTAATTAGCCGTTACAATTCCGGTTCGGAACCGGAACCGGCGGTTCGGACCCGGTACAATATATATATACTCCCTCCGTCCCATTGAAGTAGTCCCACTTTCCTTTTTTGTTTGTCCCATAGAATAGTCCCATTTTCCTAAAATGGCAACCTTTTTCACACTCACCAATAAAATATTAATTCCACTACACTCATAACCCTTAATTCCCGTGCCGAAAAGAAAAGGGACTACTTCACCGGGACGGAGGGAGTATTTTTTTTAATTTTGGGGCCGGTTCCACGGTTCGGAACCGCCGGTTCCGGTTCCGGTTAAACCCTTGAACCTGAACCGGCCCGTCTACATACGGTTACGGTTCCGGTTCGGAACCGTTTTGACGGTTCCGGTTCTGAACCGTGGAACTGCCGGGCCGGTTCAGCCGGTTCCGGGCCGGTTCAGCCACCACTAGATATTACTTCCTCCATTATATATGGTATTACTTTTGTTTTAGAAAAAAATTATATGACTTTCATTATAATACATATGTTATTACTATATAATACATAACAAGTGCAAATATAATAATGAATGATAATTTTGCTGAAATAAACATGTTACAATATATTAATATTAGAATTATATTGTGCAATTGCATTCATTATATAAGAATTTGTGTACGGTCACAAGAATTATGCATATTATATATGATATTACTTTTTATTTTAAAGAAAAATTATATTACTTTCATTATTTATTCATATGTTATTGCTATATAATACATTACGCGTGCAAATATAATGATGAATGATGAATTTGCCGAAATAAACATGTTGCATTTTATCTATCATATTCTGCATTATATACTATAATTTTATGCATTATATTGTGCAATTGTATTCATTATATAACTTCATGCATTATATTGACCTCGACATGCATTATATACCTAGTAAACATTCATTATATACCTAACAAACATGCATTATATAATATAGTAATATACATTTATATAATATAACAAAAAATACATAATTAAAAATAAGTAATATATGATCAACTTTTATAACAATTATGATATTATCTACAGTATGCAAAGATAATGAATTTTAATTTTTTTTTTGATCTTGCAGGAAAAAAGCTATTGCATTTTATCTATCATATTCTGCATTATATAATATAACTTCATTCATTATATAAGAATTCGTGTACTGTTACGAGAATTATGCATATAATCACTAATTTTTATTTTTTACGATGATTTTTAAATTCGAAACATATGCAATAGGGATTTCGTTTGATAGATAATTAAATTACCTTTAATTTGATATATGATACATTAAAAAATAATCTAAATCGAAGGAGGTATGATCATTTAAAGATTTAGGATGATTTTAGAGGAGAGAGAAAAAATATTACAAAATTACCCTTTAATGCATGTTTTACTATACTATAATGCAAACGAGATTTATTTAGTCTTGAGCGTTGGATCACAATCTGGATGGCCGAGATTGATTCTCATTTTCACATGGTAAGAGGAGTTCTCATATGATCATTCCCATATATATATATAGAGGTTAGATCATATGAGAATAGTTGTTAATGTAAGAAATGAGAATAAATCTCAGCCATTGATTGCACAAGATCTGCGGTCATGCTTTAATTGTAACATATTTAAGGATATTATTGTAATTTAACATAATTTAAATATCAATATATTTTAGATATCATTATGTGTGCCCTAATTTTGCGATTGGGACTTGGAGATTAAGGAGAAACAGTCGGCGCCGAGCTGCATCGACAACCACCATATGAGAGCGTATAGAGAGAGAAAAGGAGGGAAAGATGAGGAGTAGAGGAGACGACGCCAAGAACGGCAGATGGGGTAGAGTTTGAAAGGGGGACGAGCGAGAGGCATAGATGGCTGATGT
>JAPKLW010001262.1:193801-231521 GCA_026898455.1 Plectranthus barbatus
GATGTGGTCGGGTATCTCGAGGAGTAAAGATTGGTGGTGTTGATCCACCGTGAGTTGGTGGTGCTTGGGCTTTTTAGCGCCGGTGCCGGTGGGGGTTTGAAGTTTGAGAGTTGTGGTGGAGAGGGAATTGCTCATTGCTTTTCATTTTTTTTTCAAAAAATAAAATAAAATTTACGAATAGTAGTTTTTGGAATTGATCTTGGAGTTGTGATTGTCTAGGGTTACTTGTTGCAGCCTCTCTTTATTTATGTTGCTGCCAATTGCTTTGGGTGTTGGTTTGTAGTTTGCTGCTGTTGGTTTTTCATCCTTGTTGCTGTTATGCACAGTTTTGGTGTGTGTGGTTTGTGTTTCTTGCTGCTGCTTGCTGTGGTTGGTTGGTGCAGAGGTGGTTTTGCTGCCTGCTCGCTGGTTCATCTCAGTTTGGTTGCTGCTTTTTGCGTTCTTAAGCTAAAATGAAGAATGAAAAAGATAAAATGAAGAACTATTAAGATAAAATGAAGAACTACTAAGATAAAATGATGAACTAATAACGATGTACAATTACATTGAATTTATTTTATAATGAACAACAATTGAGATAAAATGAAGAATAACTAAGATATAATGAAGTACTGCTAAGATAAAATGCATGTCACGTGTAATATCAAAATTCGCATCGAATTTATTTTATAACGAATCACAATTGAGATAAAATGAAGAATAACTAAGATATAATAAAGAACTGCTAAGATAAAATGCATATCACGTGTAACATCAAAATTCGCATCGAATTAATTTTATAATGAATCACAATTGAGATAAAATGAAGTATAACTAAGATAAAATGAAGTAGATAATACATAAAATGAACAAAACACAACTTTTGCGCCCAGTGCGTTCGTAATGACTATATTGCCCTTTAATGAAGTAAAATGAGGATATTATGCCGCGTTTTTTGTTGAAGCTCTTATGTAATCTGGATCGTTGATGTTATCAAATCTATGGACGAGATTTATTCTCATTTCTCATGATAAGGGCTATTCTCACCAGATCAGCCCCTATATATATATATATATATATATATATATATGATTCGAGGTCAATTCGTATAATTCACATACTTAACATCACCAAAAAATATAATATTGAATCTCTATCTCATAATTAATTAAATCGATTATTAGTTATGCCTTTTTCGATCAATATTTTATAGTTATTTTAGTTTATAGTTAAAGAAACTGTAGGGAAATATATTTCCTTTATTTCACTCAAATAATAAAAGATTTATATAGGTGTTTATATAGATAAAAAGGAAATCTATTCTAAATCTAACTAGTAGATACACAAGATACTAATCTATCAATTATATCTTAATACCCCCCGCAAGCGAAGACGGAGGTGAAAGTCGAAGCTTGTTACAGAAATGCTCAAACAGATTTCGAGATAAGCTCTTTGTAAAAATATCAGCTATCTGATCTTTAGACGAAACGAACTTGGTATGAAGCTTGTTGGAAGTGACCAACTCACGGACAAAGTGATAATCAATGTCGATATGATTTGCCCGCTTGTGAGAAATAGGATTCTGAGTAAGAAATAAGGCAGAAGCATTGTCCGAGTAAAGATTGGGAGTTGATCGTAGATCGACCTTTAGCTCTCGTAAGAGGTTTGTGATCCATTGCATTTCAGAAGCCGTGTTAGCCATCGCACGATATTTCGATTCACAACTTGAGCGGGAAACGGTGGGCTGCTTCTTCGCACTCCAAGAGACCAAGTTCGGACCTAGAAAAATGGAATAACCGTATGTTGATCGACGCGTCTCTGGACACTGAGCCCAATCAGCGTTCGAGTAACCGCGCAAATGAGGATTGCCGAACGTAAATGTTAAGCCAAAGTGAACGGTTCCTTTCACGTACCGAAGGATACGTTTGAGGGCTTGAAAATGCTCGATAGTCGGATTTTTCTGATACTGGCTCATGGTGTTGACAGAATAAGCGAGGTCCAGTCTTGTTACTGTCAGATACCGCAGGGCACCGAGGAGAGACCGATAGAGAGTTGGGTCTTCGAATGATGGCCCATCTGACGTGAAGGTGACGCCGGGTGCCAGAGGAGTGGAGACGGGCTTAGCATCTGTCATCTTGGCGCGGTGAAGAATATCCAGAGCATACTTCGTCTGTGTAAGATACAAACCGGATGACGTGTGGAAGGCCTCAAGACCGAGAAAATAGCCAAGTTTGTCGAGGTCTTTGGTACTGAATTCTCTGTTGAGGCGTGACATAAGAGCGGAGATGATGTCAGAATTATTGCCGGTGATGATGATATCGTCAACATAAACTAAAAGGTAGATAATAATCGAATCCTTGCTGAGCACAAAAAGAGATGTGTCTGATGAGCTGCATAGAAAACCCAAAGATAGTAGGAAAGTCCGAAAGTGCTGGTACCAAGCCAATGGCGCTTGCCGGAGACCGTAGATAGCCTTCTTCAGAGAGCAAACATGAGAAGGATAACGAGAGTCAACAAATCCCGGAGGCTGATCCATAAATACCTCAGTAGATAGAATTCCTTTTAAGAAGGCGTTCTTGACATCCAACTGATGAAGAGGCCAAGAATGTATAACTGCAACTGCAAGAACAATTCGGACTGTCGAAGCTTTCACCACAGGACTGAAGGTGTGAGTGAAATTGAATCCAGGAACTTGACTATAACCTTGAGCGACAAGTCGGGCTTTGTAGTGATCAACAGAACCATCAGCTAGAAGCTTTGTTCGATAGACCCATTTTGAGCCACCCACATTCGCATTGGATGGTCGTGGGACCATTGTCCAAGTATGATTCTTCGCGAGTGCCTAGAGCTCCTCATGCATAGCTCTTGTCCATTCGGGAACCTTGAGTGCAGATTTAATGCCGCGGGGTTCCGGTAAAGCTGCAGAAACAGGAAACACAAAAACTAGATTAATGTCAACCAGATACCGAGGTTTGAATATCCCTGATTGACCGCGCGTTTGCATGGGATGTCGAGGAGCTGGGGGAGGAGGCGGACTAGGAGGATCAGCTGGGGGCTGTTCGATGGGGTTAGGAAGCTCGTTTGGCGGAGAAGGGACGGGGGCCGCGAGCAGAGGTGGATCGGGAGCTGGGATATCCGAATGGCAAAGGATGCACGGTGATTCAGAAATAGGGGAGGAAGGGATAATGGGTGCGGCAGAAGGTGTATTTCGAAGTATTCTGTGAGTGTGAGGCGAGAGGAGGGAGTAAAGGAGCCTAGATTGGAAAATGGAAAGCAATGTTCATCAAGCCGCGCATGACGAGTGATGTATACGCGATTTGTGGATGGATCTAAGCAGCGATAGCCTTTGTGGTTGGGACTTTAACCGATAAATACACAGGGTAAGCTACGAGGTTCAAGTTTGTGTTTAGTGTAGTCTCGTAGACAGGGAAACACCCTACAACCGAAAGTACGGAGAGACGCATACGAGGGATTTTTGTGGAAGAGTAGTTCGAATGGTGAGTTATTCTGGAGGAGATGATTAGGGATGCGGTTTATGATGTGAACGGCAGTACTAAAAGCTTTTACCCAAATAGAAAGAGGCGAAGAAGAATGAAACAGAAGTGAAAGACCCATCTCAGTGATATGACGATGTTTACGCTCGGCTCGGCCGTTTTGTGAGGGCGTGTAAGGACATGATATGAGGTGGTGTATGTCTGATTTAGCAAAATGAGTTCGTAGACGCTAGTTAGTGAACTCAGTACCCCCATCACTTTGAAATTTCTTAATTTTCCGTGAAAATTGATTTTCAACGAACACATGAAAATTAAGAAAAATATAGAAAAAATCAGATTTGGCACGTAATGGATAGAACCAGGTTAAACGTGAGAAATCATCTATAAACACATCATAATAACGAAAATCAGACTTTGATTTGACTGGAGAAAGACCCCAAAGGTCGCAGTGAATAAGATCAAGTACATTGGAAGCACGTTTATCAGATAAGGGAAAAGATAAATGTGTGTTTTGAGCTAACTGACAAGAAGTACATAAATTGTTTTGCGAAACGGAAGAGGAAAAAGAAAGAAGACTAAGCTTCGAAAGCAGACTGAGAACTTTGGCAGACGAGTGACCAGGACGGTTATGCCACGTCTGAAAAGGAGCACAGGGACTGGGAGATGGTGCGGAAGCAGTAAGGACAGCGATAGGGTTTTGAAGGAGATACAACCCATGTTTACGCACGCCGGTTGTGACAATCATTCCAGTTTCTCGATTCCGAATCTGTAACTGCGAATCAGTAAAAAGCACATCAACAAGATAATCATGAGTGAGTCGACTAATAGAAATAAGATTCTTAGTCATAGAAGGAACCACAAGAACATGTCGTAAAGATAAATAATCAGAAATAGACAAAGAGCCTGTATGAGTTATACGAAGACGGACACCGTTACCAACGATGACATGGTCAGAGCCCGAATAAGCAGCAACATCGTCCAGGGAGGAAGAGTCGGCAGAGATGTGGGCATATGCACCTGTGTCCAAATACTAATCGGAGACGGGAGGAGAAGAAACTGAGCACTGTGCAGAGAAAACCTCGGCTAGGTTAGCCGACGGTGGTGGGCGCGACGAACGGACATAAGATCGGTCAAAGTGCTTTGGACAGTCGAACACATCGTGATCAATCTGTCGGCAGAAAGAACACCACGACAGACGCTTCTTTTTATTTCCTCCGTTGGAGCGGCCGCGGTTCCGATTAGGGTTTGACTTATGTCCGGAGTCATGAGATTTGGTGGATGCATGAAAAGCATGTAGGGTTTTCTCGTGCATGAACTGAATCACCAAAACCAATTTGAACCGGATCGATTTATAGAGATTTTGCACAATTAAATATATAATAAACCCTAGCATGCTCCTATGAATTTAATTCTTATAATTGTGGATTTAAGAATTTACCGTAACTCCGTAGTCTCTGTACCGATCTTTTGCGTTTGAACTTCCACTTTAATTCAACCACGCAATTCGATTTTTATCTGCGAAAGTAGAAATTAGAAATCTAATTTCTAGAATAAAATCGAAATCAAAAGAAAGAAAAAGAATTCTGTTGTTCTCCCAATTAGAACTTCAGATCTGTTTCCCGGTGCATTTAGATCTTCTACTGGTGAGGATTCCACAGATCTGTATTTTGAGCAGGACCAAAATTCGAAAATTCTCCTCCTTTTTCTTTCTTGAAAACGACGCCCCTCTCTCTCTCTCTAGGTTTAGTGTTTTTCAACTGTGTTACAACTTATGAGAGAGATCTGTCTATTTATAGACCTAGGGTTGTAAACCCTAGTGGGCTCCTGGGCTCCTGGGCTCAATTCAACACACTTTCCTTGGGCCGGACCTGGGACCTAATGCAAATAATAAAGTGGACCTATAAATTAATTAATTCCCATGTCCACAATGATCACTGTAATTTCTACAGATTAATTATAGAAATAGTGGCAAATAAATTTGTAAACCCTAAGGTTATCGATCCAGGGGAATGAAACAACGAAAAATCCTAAATACTAAATCAGACGTTCTTAAAATACTGGTTAGGAAAAGCAATTAAAAAGTTTTGGTTGTTTTGAAATTTGCAATACTTGCTAATGAAAATTAAACAGGAAATTAAAAGGTTTTTGAATTCAAATAAGAAAAGCACAGATTCCAGGGATATCTACCTATCAAGTATGACATGTATGAATGAATTGATTAATTCCCAATTTTAATTCCTCTTCGTAGTGAAACATCAGAAAAGTATTACGAACTTCTTTGTTGGACAATTCGTAAAGTAGATTAATTAATTACCTATCTCCGCTCGGTCTCAAGATAAATTAACTAACTCCAAAGATCTACAGATTTATTCCTACAATTAATCTCCTTCAGTTACGACAAGAAATCAGATTATATTGTGAAAATCTCTTTCGATTGAAAACTATCACAGTTACGTCTCAAGTAATCAACTAGATAATCCTAAGATGTGGCCAACAAATCAAGATTATGAATAAGCACAAATTTCACAAACTACGAAGGGAAAGAGAAAATAATTCAATCAATCAAAACATGTATACATTGATAATTCGAAACCCTAGAATCTGAGAAAAGATTTAGTTACACATATTCACGGTAATATTCATCATAGAAAAATACAACCTGAATTGCATAAAAACTGGAATCCGAAAATCTTCCCGCAGGAACTTGTCTTCAAACATAAAACTCTAAAAACTCTTGGAATCTCTCAAAATCTGAAATCTAGAATGAAGTATGATTGGGAATGAGTGGGGCTTCTGAAAAATCGAATTTACAAAGTTATATATAGAGGTGGAGGTGTATCAAATCAAATCTAGGGCTAAAGATATGAAAAATCTCGAATTCAGCCAATTTCCCGCGCCAGGAGGTCCGCGTCGATCGACGAGGCATCCCCGTCGATCGACGTGGCCTTCAAATTGCCGTCGATAGATGCTGATTGGCGTCTGTCGACGCAGCTTCTCGCCCCTTCTGCGCGGTCTCACGGTCTTGGCCATAACTTTCTCTCCCGAACTCCGATTGACCTGATTCCAGTTGCGTTGGAGAGCTAACTCAAAGCATCATCCATTGCCATGCACCAATAGCCCAAATTCCTCTTGTGGAAAAACTCTTCACTGCTACTCTTACACGTCACTGCTTTCGGAACGGTTTTCTCATGAGTTTAGGCCTAAAAACCTGCATAAACATCAAAACACACCTAAAACCACCTAATATTGACATCATGCATAAAATATATTTATAAACTCAATAAAACTACATAAAATAATATAAAAATAATATAGATAAGTGAGTGAAATAACGAGCTTATCAAATCCCCCAAACTTGAACATTTGATTGTCCTCAATCAATAGGCAAGAAAGAAATCAAAAGATCAAGTGGTTAAAGTGCAATGCCTCACAAGATTCATCACAGTCAAGAACCAAGAATCCACTACCCACAAGCAATTTGAAAGAGACGGAAAATTCATCAACCGTGGAAGAACTCACAGGAAGTGTATCGCTCAACTCTCAAGTGTTTAAGGTAAAGATGAAAGCACTCAAAAACATGTATGAAGAAATTTCTACCATAGGCTTGCAAATTTTCTAATATCTCCACTGCTAGAATGTGCACACAAGTCTAGAATCAAAAAGGACTTTCATTAGGTTGTAATATAGGCTTTTTGTGAAAGGTAGGGAAATATGGCCAAGTGACTAAAATCAATCAAGTTGTACTTCCTCAATCAATCCAAACCACCTTCTATTCGTCATCCACCTTATCTCCTCATATACATCAACAAACTCACAACCCCTTTTTTTTTTTTTCTAGCTCAAATTGAATCTCTTATGCTCTTTTTGATAATTTTATATTCTTTTCTTTTCATAGAGCTTATGAGAATTCTAATTATTTCTAGAGCTTCTCAAACATACATCTTTTCACCACTAATTTATCATTTCTTATCACGAATTCACCAATCAACTCCACACATACCACAACTCAAGACATGAGTGAGACAATACTTTTCTTAATCTCATAGACAAGGAAAGAAAAATTGTACAGGCTCAAAGTGGCTAACTAGGGAAAAATTTATTGTGAAGGGACAGTGTTTAGGATATTGGGTTATCAAAGATGGCCTAAGATCATTTTCTCAACTTGTGCACACTATGCAGTCTCAACACAGAAAATAGGCAAGTTCTAGAGAAATCAAAACACACATGTGAATCTCACATCAAACGAAATAAAGGCTCAAATTTCTCACACAAGGATTCAAAAATTTTCTTCCACAGTCAATTTCAAATCAGCTCAATCATCATGCAAGTATAAGTGTCAAATCAGTCCTATCATGCGGTATTCTACATTCATAGGCATCTAACCACAATCTCAATCAATTCAATACTCAACCCTCAATCAATTCTAATCTCACAATCTCGTTCAGGTTATCCCAAAACTCAAAAATTTTCCCCACAAAATAGCATAAAAATACGAAAAATTAAAAACAAAAGCCGAAAATAAAATTTAAAGACGGAAAGCATAATAAATAAAATTTAAAAGATAGGACGTTCCATCTCTTGTCCACATCCCCCCAAACTTATTTCCAACTCGAAGAGTGGAATAAGTTTGAAAATCAGACAAAAGAGGGAACGATACCTGGTAGTTGATCTCAGACATCAACTTTTTTTATCCCCCGGAGTCTTCAATCACCATCAGGGAGGTTGGGTCCAGGCAGATCCTTTCGCGACCTCCTTTCCATCTTTGTTCTTGATAACTTGCATTCCTCGTTTCTTGGTGTCTTTCAATGTCCCCCCAATGGCGGACTTGTACTTTCGTAGAACTCGTAGTAATTTTTTCAACTCCTCATACCTGAGGTGTGCCGGAAGGATCTTGAGTTCCAGAACCAGCGGATCAGAGTTAGATTGCAATTTTCCCCGATTTGCGTCGGTTGACATGGGTGAAACTGCCGCAATCCCTTTTCTACGTCGCGCTGATGAAAACTCCATCTCTGTCTTCCGTCGTGCGTCGATCGACGCGACTGTAGCGTCGATCGACGTGGAGGTATTTCCACGTTTTCTCTTTTTTTTCTGGCTGCGTCGGCTTGATAACTGCTTCCGTTTGTTCTCTTTTTCATGTGTTATCCCCTCGGATACATCCAGCTCCTTCACCAAATCCACGAGCTCGTCATCCGCCTTATCTAAATCTGAAGACTAAAACAAAGAGTGCAGTACGCAGTTCTCCAAAAAATCCGGATCAGTTTTAAGAGAAGAAAAGGGAGAGGAAATCACCGGATTGAAACATTTGATCATGTGGCATTCTTCCTGGTAGCTCCCTTCATTACGCTTCTGCACTGCTTTGTAGATGGGGAAGGTGACTGACTCGTCATTAACTCGGAACGTCAGTTTGCCATCTCGAATGTCGATCAATGCCCCTCCGGTCTTCAGGAATGGTCTTCCTAGGATCAGAGGAATGTTTCGATCCTCCTCCATATCAAGCACCACAAAGTCGGCTGGAATAATGAAGTCTTTCACCTTCACAAGTACGTTTTCCACGATGTCTTTCGGGTAATTGACTGATCGATCGGCCATCTGAAGTGAGATTGTTGTGGGCTTGATGCTTCCGATCTTCAACCGCTTGAAGATTGACAGCGGCATTAAGTTTATGGATGCGCCGGAATTGCAAAGGACCTTCCCAAAGGTCTCTCCTCCAATGACACAGGGGATCGTGAAGGATCCCGGGTCTTCTCTCTTCAGCGGCATCTTCTTCTGAATGATCGCACTGCATTCCTCGAACAAGTTGACCCTCTCGTGCTCCATGAAGGGTCTTTTCTGAGAGACCATCTCCTTCAGAAACTTCAAATATCCCGGTATCTCCCGTAGTGCCTCAATCAGTGGGATGTTGATGTTCACTTTCTTCATGTTCTCCAAGAAGCGTGCATACTTCTCGTTCATCTTTGCTTTGGCAAACCGCTGCAGAAATGGCAGGGGAGGCTTATACATAGGTAGCTCAACAGGAGTGGACGTCGATCGCTGTGAGGTCTCGTCGATCGATGTGGCCTTTGGATTGGCGTCGATCGACGGCACTCCTCCGTCGATCGATGGGGCTGCGTCAGCGACAACTTCTTTTTCTTTCTCGGCTTCTCCTTCATCTCGGGTGTCTGTCCCTGCTTGCTTTGGCCCTTCATAGGATTTTCCCCCTCTTAGAGTGATGGCATTCACTTGGTTCCTCTGATTCAGGTTCTTGGGGTTCATCTGAGTGTTGCTAGGCGATTGCCCGGGTTTGTGCTGGGCTTCGAGGGCTTTGGTAATCTGAATGACCTGAGTCTCTATGATCTGTACGTGTTTCTCGACTCGGTCCACCTTGGTATCCACGGCTGCAATTTCTTGCTTCAACTTGGCTACAGTATCAGTAGAGCCTTCTATGAACTTGGCCAAAATCTCCTCGAGATTTGGCTTCTTCTTCTCCACTATTTCTCCATCTTGCACTGCAAACCCAGGTGGTGGTTGCTCAGCTGCTTGGGGGTTTGCGTAGGAAAATCCAGGATGGCAGCTGCACTCACTTGTGCTGCGTTCCCCATTGAGATGGTCACCTCGTCATTCTTCAGCACCCTCCTCGGTGTGAACCCCGACAAAATGTAACAAACATGATCAGTAGCTTCAGTATCCACTACCCACGAATGAGTAGAAACCGATGCTAAACATGTTTCCGTTACAAATGCAAATGACGTACCTTGTCCTTTAGCATTCGGACAATCCACCTTTCCGCATTCAACACACCTCTTCTTCTTTGGAGTGACTTTAACCCTCTTCACCTTCTTTGACTTACTTTCACTGACTGCTTTCCTGAGCTTGCTTTCAGCACCGTCATCTCCAACCTTAGAGGTTGTCGAACCAGTGCTAGAAGCAGTCAAAACAGGCATCCGTGCTCGCATGGAAGATTGCTCCACCACAAGGTCCTCAAGTAGCTCATGCAGAACCACCTTAAAGTCATAAAAGGAGTCCGGAAGAGAATTCAGGATGATATCAATCTCGCCTTGCGCACTGATATTACCACCCCGCACAGTGAACTATCTCATGAGATCAATCATAGACATCATGTGCTCTGTCACTGAACTATCTTCAACCATCTTCTTGCACACAAGGTCATGTGCAAGCTTATAGTTAATAGTCCGCTCCACGTTGCCATAGGCTGTCGAGAGTTCCTTCCAGATCTCTCCATCCCTTTCGAGGTACTCATACTTGTGCCTTAATTCTCTAGATAGAGAACTCGTGATGAGCCAGAAGGCGAACTCATCAGCATCCTCCCATCTTTCATAAAATGCAAGTTCAAGTTTGCAGACCTTATGATGAATACGCAACAATGGATCCATGAAAAGAATGTATGCTTGGTTTTTCAGATAAAGGACGTGTTTGATGCAAAAACTCCATTCAGGGAAGTTTGGACCAGTTAGAGGATTGAGAGCAAGTAAATGATCGACAATAGACATAGACATATCTGAAACAATAAAGAATCTTAAATAAGAACATACATGTAGAACTTCGAAAACAAATGCATTGAAAACCTTTTAATAAATCAAATACAAATGTTTTCCACTAATTGCCCAAGGGTTCCCACCGCAAGCTACACTCGTAGATGTTTACGATGTCACCCTCAACCAGAACTGCGGGTTTTAAGCCCCTATCCATTTAATTTCACTACCATGTCAGGATGTTTTTGACACTATAAATTAATAATTAGTGAAAACCTTAGACCAAGCCATCTCTCAAGAAAAGGGATGCAATTCTTGCATTATATTCTAAGATGCTTCTAAGCAATTAACTACAAATTTAACTCCGGCCAAAAGAGACAGTTTAGCATGGCACGTAACCATACCGCACAGCCCTTAAAGCTTTTGTTATCTATAATTTAAATCAATCCTAGAATACTTGTGAAAGAGATCTACACAAGCTACACTCGTAGACGTTTACGCAAAACCCTCCCACTATTCACATGATTTAAATTGTTTGTCTAGAAATCCCAACAACCGTACCCATGCACCTCTAGGAACTAGCAAGCTACACTCAGAGACGTTTACTAGAACGAGAGATACACTTACAACCTAGGACCGCTTTGTGGAGGTCTATTGATTTTAATTAAAAAAATCTACTTAGTATTTTTCTTTTAAAAGGTTTCTTATGTGCGCACAAATAATTTCTTTGTCATTATATTTCCCAAACTTTTGCATGTAATAATACAAGTCCAAAAATTCCGAAAATATAATCCAACAAGAAATTAATCACATAAGCATGCTTGGAAAGCTGTAAACAATAAAAGCGATAAAATATGCTTTTCCTATTATCTACACATGCTTAAATAGCGCACATAATAAATCACATATCATACGAGGACAATTAAGACAAACAAAAATTCCTCGTGGCCCCACAAAAATAGAAAAATAAATTCTATCTATTACAATTTGAATTTGAATCTTATTTGGATAAGTCCAAATCTTTTCAAATCTTCAAGGGCCTCCAAATCTTCAACCACCAAATCTTTTGGAATTTAGGCCTTTGTGATCTAATGATTTGCCCTAACCCTAATGCAAACCCTAGGGTTTACACAGGATTGTACAAACCACCAAAACACGAGCCACCGCGACGGGACAGCAGCAGCCGACGACGACCACCACCGCCGCCACGCGCCCGTGGCTGCCCTCCGCGCGCAGCCCGCACGCCCCGCGCCGCACGCCCGCTGCCGCCTCCAGCCGCCCGCCGCCCGCGACGCGCGCCTAAGCGCGCCACCGCGACCTGCCGCTGCCACCGTTCGTCGGCTCCATCTTCGTTCTTCGTCCTCGACCCGTCCAATTACATATTTTTAAAATTACAGAACAATCTATTCTATTATAATTTTCAAATCTACACTAATCACGAATTTTCTCGTGATTTTACAAAATTAATTCAGCCCTACACGAATAAACCATCGCGGGCTGAATTATACGGGTTGCCACGAGGAACAAAAACCATCCACAAAAACAAATAAATTCATACATGAATATCGAATTTAATTATGCACAAAAGAGCCATAAATCAGGAACCTGGCTCTGATACCAATTGTAGGGTTTTCTCGTGAACCGAATCACCAAAATTAATTTGAACCGGATCGATTTATGGATATTGTGCACAATTAAATATATAATAAACCCTAGCATGCTCCTATGAATTTAATTCTTATAATTGTGGATTTAGGAATTTATCGTAACTCCGTAGTCTCTGTACCGATCTTTTGCGTTTGAACTTCCACTTTAATTCAACCACGCAATTCGATTTTTATCTGCGGAAGTAGAAATTAGAAATCTAATTTCTAGAATAAAATCGAAATCAAAAGAAAGAAAAAGAAATCTGTTGTTCTCCAGATTAGATTTTCAGATCTGTTTCCCGGTGCGTTCAGATCTGCTACTGGTGAGGATTCCACAGATCTGTATTTTGAGCAGGACCAGAATTCGAAAATTCTCCTCCTTTTTCTTTCTTGAAAACGGCGCCCCTCTCTCTCTCTCTCTAGGTTTAGTGTTTTTCAACTGTGTTACAACTTATGAGAGAGAGCTGTCTATTTATAGACCTAGGGTTGTAAACCCCAGTGGGCTCCTGGGCTCAATTCAGCACACTTTCCTTGGGCCAGACCTGGGACCTAATGCAAATAATAAAGTGGGCTTATAAATTAATTAATTCTCATGTCCACAACCCATGACACAATTAATTAATTAATATTAATTCTTTTTCACCACAGAATTAATACTGACCTACACCTTTATTACCACGTTATGAGAACGGGTTGCATTAATTGAGAATCCCCATATTTAAGGTTACCGGACATCCATTAATTAATTGGAGCTTCTGACAAGCTCTAACTATAATTAATTAATATCTTATTATTCCTGAGTAGTACCACTCAATCCTTATCACTCGTGCCTGAACTTAATCAGCCTGCAGGACTTTAGCACGATGAATGTTATTGAGCTCCTCAGGGAATGTCCCCATCCTATTACTCGTATATGGTTACCTAAACCCAGTCTCAGGCGGTACTACACGAATTGCTGTTACCCAAGATGCGGATATACGAGCACGTTACTCAGGCTCTCCACCATGGCAAGTCAAAGCAACAGTCAGTCCGTGCAAACCCCTGAACCTTCGTTAGGGTTTGGACTCAATCAATATCGAGATTTTGTATTTGCTGATGTCAGACAGACGAATACATCTCACTGCGGTCCATCAATACGCCACCTCTGCGTACCAGCATGTCAAGTAACCAAGACAGACTACTTATTCCGACAATGCCGCAGCTATCCAGACAGACGTATCCTCATACGCTGTCTCGCCTGTGATCAGGTTTATGTCTCACTAGGTCAAGTGATCATACTGTCTTCTGCGATCTACAACACGCCGTATGATCGTCCCTATCGGTGAGACAAGAGGCTACCATTGTTCATACATGTAAGATTGTTAACAGATAGGAGAAATAAACCGTTGTATATAATAAATGCTTTTAGTATACAAAACCCATCAAAGCAACCGGCTGCGGTGATGGCGAAGGCTCGGCACCGCGGAGAAACAGTTCGTGGCTCATGGCTCACACGAGTAGGACGTCAAACGCCGGAAGTAGTTTCTGCGCCATTTGAGCGGCTGTGAAGGTGGAATAGGACGGGTGCAAACCCCGTAAAAACCAATGGGACTTGTCAGATTCGTCGATGGAACGATCGATAACCGACAGTTGATCGCTCAAGCCTTTGAAGCGACGGCCATAGTCGGAAATCGATAGATCACCCTGTTTGATAGAGAGGAGATCGTCTTTCAAACTAAGTTCGCGAGCCTTAGAGCGGTGGCTGTAAGAGCGAGATAGAGCAGTCCAAACATCATGTGATGTTGAACATCCAATGATTACGACCATGGATTCTTCAGTCAGAGTAGAAACGAGAAAGAACTTTATCAACTGATCACGAGAGTACCATTTAGAGAAGTCCGGGTTGAGGGGCGCGGGGGCGCCAGTGGTTGGGGCCGCAAGAAATCGAAAAGGAGCCGTGATCGAACCGTCCACATACGGCATGAAGTTTTGAGTGATGAGAAGCGGTTCGATTTGGGCATGCCAAAGAAGATAGTTGGCGGAGGTGAGTTTTATGTTCACCATATGTATGATGGTGGATAGAGGCAGCGTCGGAAGATCGCCATGATCGATCGGAGCGGCCATGGAGGCGCACGAAGAAAGGGACGACGACTGTGGTGAAGGAATTAGGATTTTAGCCAAGGGTTAGGCTGATGCCATGTAGGGAAATATATTTCCTTTATTTTACTCAAATAATAAAAAATTTACATAAGTGTTTATATAAAAAAAAGGAAATCTATTCTAAATCTAACTAGTAGATACACAATATACTAATTCTATCAATTATATCTTAATAAAAACATAATATATGTCGCACAATACACATAAGATGTATAATTAATAAGAAGCATATAATATTGAATAAAATATAATATATTTATTTAAGAGGGCTAAGTCAACTAGCAAGCTATATATAATTAGGAGGCAGTAGAGTGTTGATGAGCCAGCCAATCAAAGGTGAGTGCAAAAATAAAGTAAACAAAGACGGCACTATAATATTGCATGATATGCATGGAATATATGGTTGCAACTTGCAACTAGTTGCATATAAACTTAAGGATATCTATATATTTATATATATTGACTTTTTATTCTTGAGGTCAATTAAGACTTCACTTTCTAGTTTCCATATATGGTCCAAAGACAAGTTGATAATTACATGGATTATCATTCTTTTTTTTAAAAATAAGATCACATACATTTCTATTTTAGCAATATTATTATAAATTGAGTTTGCCTAGTACAATTTGTTTATATATATATATATATATATATAGAGAGAGAGAGAGATATAGAGGAGGGATCATGTAAAAAAAAATCCTCATGTAAGAAAAAAGAATGAATTATGTCCGTTAGATCTGAAAAAATCAATGGTTTATATTGAAACAAGCAACAATTAAAACACAATCAAGCAACAAAATTATCAAGCAACAACTAAAACACAACCAAACAACGTTGCAATCAAGCAACGACCTGAATACAATCAAGCAACCTCATGAACACAATCAAGCATCTTTCTCACTTTCTTACGTTAAGACCTTTCTCACCGGATCCGCTCCATATATATATATATATATATATATATATATATATATATATATAGGGTAAATAGGGGAAAATATCCTAAACTATTGACGTTTTCGGAAAAATATCCCAATCTATTTTGATAAGTTAAAAATACCCTAATCTTTACTTCCATTTATGAATTATACCCTAATCTAATGAAATTTTGGAAAAATACCCTAATGTATTATTATTAATTAAAAATACCCCAATCTTTAATTTTGATTACGAATTATACCAAAACGAGAAATGTTATTGGCTCACACAAAGATGACAGTCAAAAGAACTATCCTCGTTTGTGTTAAATTTAATTTACTAAACAATCAATATTTGATAAATATTCTGAAAAGTATTTAAACTTCATCTTCTGCTTTCTTTTTTCTGTTTCCTTTGGTTGGTGTAACGTCCAATCCAAACCAAGACACATATATTTCGATACTAAATTACACGTCAAAACATGCATTGAAAGAAAAAAAAAAAAAGGAATTCAAGCAACTGAAAGAAACAAAAAAAGAGCAGAACATGAATTTTTAAATACTTTTCAGAAGATAAATTTATTTAAATATATAACAAATATTGATTGCTTAGTATATTAAATTTAAAACGAACAAAAATACTCGTTTTGACTGTCATCTTTGTGTGAGCTAATAACATTTATTGTTTTGGTATAATTCTTAAATGAAATTAAATATTGGGGTATTTTTAACTAATAATAATACATTGGGGTATTTTTCCAAAATATTAATAGATTAGGGTATAATTCATAAATGGAAGTAAAGATTGGAGTATTTTTAACTTATCGAAATAGATTGGGGTATTTTTCCGAAAACGTCAATAGTTTAGGGTATTTTTCCCTATTTACCCTATATTTTATATATATATATAGGGTAGTGATCAGGTGAGAATAGGAGTTACTATGAGAAATAAGAATAAATCTCGCGCGTCCATCTCATCAAATCGACGAACATAATTCATTCTCAGCATATTGAAAAACGCGGCATTTTTACCCCAATATCGTGCAGTTTTAGTCTTTAAAGGCTAAAATCGTAAAAATACTCAAACACAAACAGCAACCTGCATTTTAAGCCCAATTTACTTCATTTTTAGCCCGATTTACTTCATTTTTACATAAATACGAATTAAAAAAAAATAAACATCTTCTTCTTCAAAGCAACAACACGAGCGTAGTCTCTATAAAACTCAATACCAACATCAACAGTTCTTAAAACTATGCCCTTAAAATGCTTCATCTTATTAACACACTTTGGAATAAATGAATATGTAAGATACAAAAATGCACAAAGTTAACACTAAAGATGCACAATATAATAGAAAAAACGAACGTCGATCTGAATAAAATAAATTTTTTTAAACTATATTCATGCATAATTAACAATATTGGGACCGAACACGAATGCGAAATCCAGAAACAAAGAAAAAAAATCTGATCGACAAAAGAAATATAAATCAATTCGAACAAAGAAGGAATAAATGAATATGTAAGATACAAAAATGCACAAAGTTAACACTAAAGATGCACAATATAATAGAAAAAATGAACGTCGATCTGAATAAAATAAATTTTTTTAAACTATATTCATGCATAATTAACAATGTCGAGACCGAATACGAATGCGAAATCCAGAAACAAAGAAAAAAATCTGATCGACAAAAGAAATATAAATCAATTCGAACAAAGAAGGAAGAAGAAATCAAATCGTGCGACGAAAGGAATAAAAAATCTAATGAGATACTATTTCAGATTTTAAAAAAAGCTAAAATTACAAAAATAACCTTAATTTTGCAAAACTGCAGGATAATCGAGGAAAACTGCACACAGAGTAAAATAGATCATGAGCGTTGAAATCACAAAATCAAAGGCTAAGATTTATTCTTATTTCTCATACTAAAAACTATTCTCATATGATCACTACTCTATATATATATATATTACAAATTAGCAAAAGAAAATCCAAATAATAACTGCTATTTACTCTCTGTCATCTTAAAAAAGAGAACAAAAGGGTCATCAAACATTTTAGTAGTTGTTTTCTTTATTTCGATTTTTCTACTGCCTAGTAAACTTGTACATTATTAATCTGCAATACTACTATAGTGGTCCTGCTATTTATAACAACATATACTAAAACTAAATTTCTGTGTTGAAACATAACCAATTTAAATTCAGAGTTTAAATCAATTTTAACCAATTATTTTTATTGAAACGGGCTTCATAATTGTTGAGAACAGTAGAGAAAACAAGGCAAGTAAACTGACTAAAAGAAATGCAGCTCAAGGTAGTTGTTACTTTATGTATCTCAAGCCAGCATCCAATCTTTGATACTCCACCTTTCTCTTATTCTGCAACCATCCTAAACTTTAACACCCCCTCCTCAGCTGTTAGTTTCATTACTGGAATCAGACATAGGGGTGCAGAGAGGGAGATCAATGCTGTTTAGGGACTCAGGTATACGATGAAAGACTTTTTCATGGAAGATGAGATCTCTAGATATGACAGTTTTATTTTGAGAGGGCAGATCCTTTCTGGGAACTGGGATAACCAACAAAGATTCCTTTACTATGAAACTTATCATGATGGGGTTGCTTATTTAACACAGACACCCAAAGACTTTGATCATAGAGTAGTCAACTGGTTTCTTGTAGAGAATGGAATATGATGAATGCCAAGACAAAACAGAAGAAGGAATTCTATTTATGAGATAAGTAGCAGTAACGACAAACTCCCCACATAATTTCTTTGCAAGTTTATAATTTAAGAGAAGAGAACAAGCAACTTGATTGAGATGTTGATGTTTTCTTTCAACAACTCCATTCTCCTGCGGAGTCTATGGGCAAGGTTTTTGGTGTAGAATGCCTAAACTATTGAGCAAGGTTTGATATTGAAAGTTAACAAATGCAGACCCGTTGCCTGTGTCTGATAGCTTTCAGACAAGTATTTAATTGAGTCCTGACATAGTTGAGAAACGTTTCTATGATAGAAGGAACCTGAGATTTGTATTTTCTCATAAATGTCCCAAGCACATCTATCAAAATCATCAACAATGGTGAGAAAGAACTTGCAACCATTAATAGACTTAACATGATGAGGACCCCACAAATCAAGATGTATGAGTTCAAAACAAGTAAAACTCTTGATAGAACTCAATGAGAACTCACACCTATGCTGTTTGGAGATGGTGCATATATCACAGGCGTAACCATCAAACGAATCAGGCAAAGGAGTACAAGATGTCAAACGAGCAAGAACTTTTATTAGATGGATGTCCTAATCTAGAATGCCATAGGTCAACAGACAAAGCTAAAGGAGTTTTACAAAAAGCTGTCATATTTGTGGACAAAAAAAGAAGAAGCATATACATCTTGAACTTCTTGAATAGCTTGAAAGGTGAAGGAAACCTTATCCAGAATGTATAGAACTTTAACTATTCTGCCTGCTGCAAGGATTCAATTAGTATCAAGGTCCTGTAGAATACAAAAGGAGTTATGGAATCTGAAATATACATTGGAATCAGTGGTGGCTGATAACAAGTTGTATTTGAAAGAGGGCAACAGCAGAACAGTTTTAAGGATGAAGGACTCGGATAAAAGAACATTTCCTGTACGAGTAACTTCTTAAATGCTTTCATCAGGCAAATACAGGGGTAGGATTTTGTAGTTAGTTAATGTTGGTGCTCATATTGTTAGTAGCTCCAGTGTATACTATCCGGGAATCATATTCTATATTACCAGGGCTTATAGAACCAAGGCAAATGAAAGTGTTAATACCTGAAAATTCTCCAAAGCATGCCATACCCACTGTCTCCGTTGCCCCTACAGATGTCCTCTCTCTAGCCTTCATTTCAATCTTTTTCACAGCAGCTATCAAGTTTTCATTCCACTCCAGAGATGTCTCCGAAACTTGAGCTGCGAAAGTGTAGTTTTTCTTCTTCGAAGGATCCCACCAATCAGGGTAACCTTTCAACTTGAAGCAACTTTCAACAGCATGTCCAGTCCTTTTGCAATGAGCGCAAAACAGACTACTCTTCTCTCTTCTATTGAATGTTTTGTTTCTTCCTGCATCCCTGGACAATTGCTGTGACCCTTTTACAGTCATACCTATACTCTCGGATCCAATGTGTAGAGCAATCTTCCTATTTTGTTCAGCTTTCAGCATGATTGAGTATATCTTGTCGACATTAGGCAAAGGGTCCATCAGCAGTATCAAATCCTTCTCAAAACTAAAAACATCATTCAAACCAAGTAAGAACTCCATAGCCCTGTCTTCAGCAGACATTTCCTCAAACATCTTCGCTACAATTTTTAAAGCAGCTTTGGCTCCTAAGAAAAAATCATCAGATTTTCCTTTCCCTAACTGCTTAAGAACTTCATCTCCACTAATTCCTGGTCTTAGTTGAACTAACTGATCCGTTAGGTCTTTCAGTTTTTCATAATACTCAGCAATTCCTAAATTTTCCTGTCTCATATTGGCTCTGTCTTTCTTAATTTGAAACATCATATCAATGTAGGAGACTCCATACCTCTCTTCGATTTCCTTCCACAAATCAGCTGCGTTGTTGATATAGGCAAATTGATGCACAATTTCCTTTGAGATGGACGTATTTATCCATGAGACAACCATAGCATTCACCTTGCGCCACTTTCTATAATGGACGGAATCTGACTCCGGCATAGGACAGCTTCCATCGACAATGCCGAGCTTATCTTTTGAATCCAATGCAGTGATCATTGCATTCCTCCACATTGTGTAGTTTGAATCAGTTAATGGAAATGTGATAAGTTGCATTACTGGTTGATCAGATTCATGAAGCTGCAGCAGTTCCTCATAATCGGAATCCACCTTGTGCTCCATAGTCAGAAGAGTAATCGAAGAACGAGAGAAGAAAACTTTAAATGATTATGTGATCCATGGCTATGGTACCACCATGTTTCAGTTGAATGTCATTTTTGGGAAGAACATTATCACCTGCAACTAATAATTCCCCATTATATATAATATTTTGTGATGGGCCCAATAAGCCCGTTAGGCCCAATATTGAGTTGGCGGCACTTCGCGCTTCGTATAATAATAACTTCAATCCACTCTTTTATTTTTTTTTTTCTGATTAATTGCCCCCCAATTTCTAGGGTTGTTTTTATTTTTTGGAAGAGCACTAAACCCTTGCCGGAATCCTATCTCTGTCTCGGAATCAGCCATGAGCAGATCGGGACAGCCGCCGGATCTCAAGAAGTATGCTTTCTCACCCTATTTATAAGATGAACTCCTATTTATATAGCATGATTAAATCCGATTTTCTTACTTTTCTGCTCTTCAATATCCGCAGGTACATGGACAAGAAGCTACAGAGTGAGTTCTTAGTTATTGTTTCGATTATTTTCTTTGAATGTTATGGTTTTCGCTTTACGTTTTCTTATAAGTTTTCAATTCTTCTTATCCTCGCGTTTTATTTAAATGTTGAACTACCGATGCGTGTATTTTCTAGGAAAGAATTGGTTAATCAAGGGTCAGTCTTTGAGGTTATTGTGAGCCTATAAATTGAAGTTTGTAGCCCTTGCACTCAGCATGACTTGTTAAACGGTGTTGGCTTCTTGCTGAAATACGCTCATACCTACACACTAATATCATGGAAATAAGCATATGTTTTGTGTAAGCTTTAGTAGAAATTGACTGTACTGCATGTTTCTGGAATGATGTGTATAGATTTCATATCACATTAGCATTTTAGGATTACATGCATTTAAATAACTCAAGACGAGGCAAGGCTAAAAATCTTAACGAAAAATCCCATTTCTTTAGGCTGTTTGGTGGAGTTTTCAAGATGTATCCATCTTATTAGATGCTTGACAGAAAATGCTTCTATTCTAAGTACTTTGGAATGTAATGTTCTTTGCGACTGTAAGTAGGTATTTTGTTTCTAATCACATATAAAAGTGTACTCAGACAGTCTGGTGATGTGGTTTTCAGTTAAGCTTAATGCTAACCGCATGGTGGTTGGCACACTACGTGGATTTGATCAGTTCATGAACCTGGTGGTGGACAATACCGTTGAGGTGAATGGAAATGAGAAAACTGACATCGGCATGGTGGTGAGTCTTTTTTCTGGTGGGATATACATATTTGTATGATGGAATAAGTCGAGCTTTTTACGAGTTTTATTCTTTGCTTCTATTGCAGGTAATTAGAGGCAACAGTGTGGTTACTGTTGAAGCTCTCGAGCCGGTTGCTAGACCACAATAATCGTACATGCTTGTGTTTGCATCCCTATCTAAATCTGTAATGGCAGCTCGTGTCCAATGCTGTAGTTGTAGTGATTTCAATATTGTTGCCTAAACTCGAGAACTTTGCCAGATGATTTTTATTCAATGCTATGAATTCGATGAGTTCTGTTTTCAGATGGAAGCCATTTCCGATTTCTAAGATGGAAAGTTACTCTAAACCTTTTTCTTTTGTTTGTGATTGTTCTATATAATATTCATATTTTCTAGAAAAAAAAGGTTTATGTTGTGTAAACTACGAAGAATAGTTTTAAGTTGATTTTGAGCTGGTGGCGCGCCAGTTTTACTCATTTGCATCCTATTTTAAAAGATGCATGTCTGTTAGTATTAGAGTTTAGACATGCTTGAAATAACAGTTAAAAGGAAAAAAAAATTAAGGAGAGTCTCTTGGAAAACCTTTCCTACCTAAAAAGCCTTATTCCCAATTACTTTACTTTTTTTAAAAAAAAAAATTGGTTCTCTTCCTCTCTTTCTGGCAGCCTCCTTCAGTCCTTCTTCTTCTTCCGAAAGCTAATGTATACGTTGTAGCATAAAGTGTGAATAAATTTAGCACGTTGTAGGATATAAAAAAAACTAAACTTGAATCAAACTCAAAAGAGTACTACTACATAGACTCCACACATTTCTCTCCAAAAACTCACTCACCCATTAATCCACCAGCCTCACAATCACTGAACTATAAACAAGAGATTAACTAATCCATCACAACCACCCAAAATTTCCCTGTTCAATAATCTTGAAACACACACAAGCACCTGAGCCAACTTTAGAGGAGGAACCTCAACAACTGCCTTCAACTTCAGCTTCCGTCTCAAACATGTTGAGTTGTCCCAACAAATTAACCATGAGCCCGTTGGCACTGCAGACTTCTTCAGGAGCAGCTGTAGGAGTAGAGAGATAGAAGAGGCAGGGGATCAGCTTCCTGTTTTGGGTGTTTTCTTGGCTGTCTTCAGAAAATGGAGATTGGTAGTCCAAGTTCCAGCAAATGTTAGACATGTTGCTCATGTCACCATTGATAAGCTTAATGGCTTTCTTGGCGTTTGCACCTCAAGTTCCTAGTGCCAGGCCAGCTGTGTGTTTATTGCAGTCTGCTTGAAGTTCATTTTTCTAGCAATGAATCTTGATATATTTTAATATGTGCCTACCATTCTTCTCATGATGCAAAGACGCTTGTACTCTCAGAGAGCCCTCCAGGTACCATGCTCTATCTTGCAGTGACATATACATGTGTGCGTGTGTATGTGGCCTTCAAAAAAAATAAAAAATAAAATACAAGTTGGTGATTTCAACTTCCAATTTGCAGTGTGAAGGAATATTTAGAATAAATCCGGAGAATGGGCAGGAAGAGTAGTATTTGAGGGAGAAACTAAACAATGGATTGATTCCAGAGGACATTGATGTTCAGTGCTTAGCAGGTCTGATTAAGGTACCTCAGCATGCTCAAACCTTCATCCACATCACATGCCTAAAAGAATCACAAAATCATCCTAATTTGTAGGCCTGGTTCAGAGAGCTACCAAAAGGGGTGATGGACTCACTCAGCCCGGAGCAGGCAGAAGCAGAAGAAGATTGCAGTCATCTTGTGAGGCTCCTTCCCCCCCCACCCCACAGAAGCAGCACTCTTGGATCGGCCATCAATCTCATGGCCGACGTAGCACAGCTGGAGCATCTCAACAAGATGAATGCGCGTAACATAACCATGGTTTTCACTCCAAATATGACTCGGGTTTATAAACCAGCAAGCACACTGAATTTTCTTCTATCAAGCTTTCTTGATCTGCTTTATTCAGGTAGTGCTCCTTGGTGTAGATGTCTGATCCTCTAACAGCATTGATGTATGCGGTCAATGAATTTCCTCAAGACTCTCGTTGTCAAAACCATGAGGCAGAGAGAGGACTCCGGTGCAGCAGTTGGAGCCTTCAGATGATGATGATATGGTTGTCATTGTTATAAATTAAGAATGTACAAAACTTCAATACTATAATTACAAGATGAGATATAAATATATCACAATATGGGCTAGAGTAGGCTAGAGGATATGGGCCTTAATACCCCCCTCAAACTCAAGGCGGATTCAAAGCATTGAGTTTGACTAAATGAAGTCGATGATGCTCTCGAGTTTGTGTTTTGGTGAAGAAGTCTGCAAGTTGTTGTGCAGAAGGCACATGCTGAAGAGCTATTGTTTATTGTTTTCTGATAATAGTGAGATCGAGTAAAGAAAGCATCAACACCAATATGTTTTGTAAGTTCATGTTTCACCGGATTATTGGTAATTTGTATGGCTCCAGTATTATCACAAAGAAGAGGTGTTGGTGTAGCACATAAAATACCAAAATCAACTAACAACCAATGAAGTCATACAATCTCTGAAGTGGTGGTGACAAGGGCTCGAAGTTCTGCCTCTGTACTAGACCGAGATACAACTGCTTGCTTCTTGGACTTCCATGTAAGAGGAAGAACCAAGAAGAATGCAATATCCAGTGATAGAGCAACGATCTATCGATCACTCGCCCAAGTAGAGTCCGAGTAAGCATGAACTTGAAGCAGACTATATCTAGCATAAAACAGAGCCTGAGATGACGTGCCCCTTAAGTATCTGAGAACACGAATCAAATGTCCAAATGAACCGAAGTAGGAGCACCCATAAACTGACTCAATATATGAACTACATGAGCAATGTCAGGCCTGGTAACAGTGAGATAAACAAGACTGCCCACAATATGTCGACATGAGAAGGATCCTCAAGAGATACACCATCAGTAGGACGAAGCTGTAAATGAAGCTCCATAGGCATTGTAGCCAACCGATTATCACTGAGGTTGGAACGAAGCAAGAAGATCGTTGATATACTTGGATTGACACAAATAAAACCCTTCAGCAGAATGCAGGACCTTAATACCTAAGAAGTAGCTCAAAGGACCCCACCCAAATCAGATATATGAAACTCCTGTCCAAGCTGTTTCTTCACATGAGAAATATGTATCTCGTCATCTCCTGTAATCAACATATGAAAGAAGCAAGGTTCGTCCACATGGAGAGAGACGAATGAATAAAACAGGATCATGGTCTAGGTAAAAATCTTGCAGCTCGTATGACAGAGTCAAAGTGCTCAAACCAAGCCCATGGAGTTTGTTTGAGACCATACAAAGCACGACAAAGGCGGTAAACATGTCCAGGGGGAGCCTCAACACCTGGGGGTGGCTGCATATAAACTTCCTCATGTAAGTCACCATGAAGAAAATCATTCTTAACATCCATTTGAGAAATAGTCTAAGAACGAGTAGCAGCTACAACAATCATAGTACGAACAGTAGTCATATGAGCAACAAGAGCAAATTTCTAATCATAATCTTGTCCCTGAGTCTGCTGAAAACCTCGAGCAACAAGACGGGCTTTGTATCGCTCAATAGAACTATCTAACTTGGTCTTTATTTTGAACACCCACTTACTTGTATTGGGTACAACATGTGATGGTAAATGATCATGATTCCATGTGCCTGTATAATTTAGGGCAGCCAACTCGTCAGACATAGCAAGTTACCATTCTGGATGACATGCAACTTTTTTATATGTGGATGGCTCGTGAATAATAACACTCACACGTGGAAAACCCAATTTCTCAGGAGGGAAAATATTAGCACGATCTCGAATATTATATCTCTGTCCAACATGTGACTCATCAGAAATAACATGAGACTCAATAAAAACTGTTAGTGTCAGTGCAGATGGGTATATCATAATTTGCTGAAGAGGTAGGAGGTGGAACTTTTACAAAATCATTGGAACGACGATTATAGACATTTATGTCTTTGTGATGGGTGGTCTGGAAGAAGTAGGATCAAGAAGTGTGATGGAAGTAGTAGTATCAGGAAGTGTGATGGAAGTAGTAGGATCAGGATTGAGTGTAACAGACGGAGTAGGGTCATTAGTGGTGGGTGTGATTGAAGGAGTAAAATTAGGAATGAGTGTAATAGAAGGAGATGTTGGAGTATCATCATTAGTAGATGAAATAGGAGGAAGATACTGAAAATATGTAGACTCAATGGGAGAGTATGAGGTTTGAGTAGAGGAGTCATAAAAGAATGGACGGTTCTCAACAAATGTCACATCACGAGAAATACATATGCGACGAGAGGAAAGATCATATTCATACCAACGATAACCCTCATATTTGGGACTATAACCCAAAAAAAACACTCCATAGACTGAGCAGTCAACTTTGTTCGCTCATGGGGTGCAAGCAGAACATAGCACGTGCATCCAAAAATACGAAGGTGATCATACTTGAGAGGAGTGCCAAAAAGAACTTCACCGGGACATTTATCAAAGAGTTTGGATGATGATTGTCGATTGATAAGGTAAACCGAGAGGAGACAACTTATCCCATAAGTGAGTAGGAACAAAGGAAGCAATCAAAAGAGTTCGAGCAGTCTCTATGATGTGACGGTGCTTGCGTTCAGCAATTCCATTATGGGCATGAGCGTCAGGACATGACAACTAAGCAAGATTCAGATAAATACTCGCAACCAAAATCGGAATGAAAAACTAGAATAGGAGTAGAAAACTGTGTGTGAACCATGCGAGTAAAAGACTGGCAAATAGAGCATAACTGTGACTGGTGTTTCATGAAATAAATTCAAGTATAACGAAAATTGTCATCAATAAAAATGACATGCTCCTTCCGTCCCACTTCAATTGTCCCTCTTTCCTTTTTTGTCCGTCCCATTTAATTGTTCACTTACCTAAAATGGAAAGTTTATTCCCACTCACTAATAAAATACTAATTTCCTCTATCTCTACTCACATTGGTTACTGTGCCGAACCCCTTAGGGACAATTCTAGAGGGACGGAGGGAGTAGTATTTATGACCACCCTTGGTGGGAAATGGTGCAGGACCCCGTACATCAGAATAAACAAGATCAAAAGGTTTAGCAGAGTGAGACAAACTAGAATGATATGGAAGTTGAGTTTGTTTTCCGAGCCTACAACCCTTACAATGAAAATTAGACTCAATAGATGAATGACCTAAACTCCCATTATGTATTAGAGTAGACAAAAGTGACCCACATAAATGACCCAAACGATGATGCCACTGGGTAAAGGAGATAGAGGACGATGATGTAGCAGAAGACACACAAGCACTAGAGTGAGGAAAATGTAAGGTGTGCAAGTACATATAGGCTAGGAGAGCCTCTACGACGATGACCAGTCCCAATGATAGTCCCATTTCGACAATCTTGAATAAAATAGGATGAGTTATCAAATCCAACAAAGCAATTATGGTCAGTAAGCTGACCGACTGAAAGGAGGTGCATAGACAACTGAGGTACAAGAGATACATCAGGAACCGAGAAATTTGAAGTATAAATTGAACCTTGATGAGCGATAGAGCAAGATGTACCATCGGCTATCTGAATAGAAATGCCATTAGTGATCGAACATGAAATGAGGCCCCTGAATCAAGTATCCAACATGACCGAGAAGCATGGAGAGGTGATGCAGCAGCAACTGAAACAGTGCCTCTATGAGTGGAGATACAATTTATACGTGACATAGTGAAATATTGCAGTAGAGAAAAAGATGCCACAACAACTAGTTAAGCTGCAATACAAGGAGAGAAACTAGCCATAACAACAGGGCTGGCAGTGACAACAACTAGCTACAGCAATAGGGCAAGGCAGAGACAACCACCGTCGTCGGCAGAAACAGTCGCAACAATCGGAAAAAAAAAGATGATGGGCAGCGAGCAGGAGGCACAGATTGGATGCAGCGGCGGCGTATAGAGAGAAGACCAAACCCTAGACGCAGTAGAAGGCTCACGGCGGCGCGCAGTGCCTGACGGCTCACAACGGTTGGAGAAGTAGCGCACAGAGAGAAAGTGCACGACAGAACAGACGCGCTCAGAAAAGAAAAAAAAGTCGCGACGACGGCACGTCAGCGGACGGTGTGGATCTGGGTGGGTAAAAATGGAAAGAAAATCTTAACCTTAACCCTAACCCTAACCTCGCTCTGATACCATGTTATAAATTAAGAATGTACAAAACTACAATTCTAGAATTACAAGATGAGTTATAAATATATCACAATATGGGTTAGAGTAGGCTAGCGGATATGGGCCTTAACAGTCATCATTCACACCACGTTAAAACCAATGAGCAGAGACGACGAGGGTGGGAAAAGGCAGTGGTGCGGACAAAGAAGGTGAAACTGGTGATGGTACAAAGCATCATGAATCTCTACTTTGAAGTTTCCATGTATAAATTTGCTTTTGGATTGCATTGTAATTTAATTTTTATCCTATTCTTAGTTGAGAATGTGATCTAATTTGCCGTGCAAAACAAGAGAGGTTGTCATTTTTCAAATTTCTCACATTGTTTTTCCTCATCATAAATAAATAAACAGTGTTCACACTCATGAAGGTGCCACTAATGGTGAAACCTTTTGTGGGTTCAAACCCAGAAAGCTAACTTTACACCATTACAAAGGTTTGTGAATGTTGACATGGAAGGAAATGACTTCTTTCAATTTGAAGAGTTGGGTATTATTGAAAAATGTGAGACCTATAAATTAAAGTTGTGGTCACTTACTACATTGATGTTATAGATTTATTGTTAAGAAATATATTTTTAAAAGTTGGTAGATTTTAAATATTAATATTAAAAGTGTTAAAGTTGGATGTATAAATTTATAATTGTTTAATCACCTTGAGAAATATAAATTGCTATAAATTAATAATTAAATATACACAAATCAATTACCAAAAATTAATACTTTTTGTCCTTCTAATTTTAAAATTATATATAAATGAGCAAACCGAAAAAGATTTCGGGGCCTAAGATTATCTCTACTAATGACATCCTACAATCCAACCTAATAATAAAATAATAATTTCTCTCAGATACACCTACCCAACCCACACCCCAACTCAATTTCTACCTACAACAATGACATCCACCCATTCTAAAATTTATTTTATTTTAATATTTATACTTCAATATATATTATTTATTGATTTTTTAATTATATATATATATATATAACTATATAATTATAATAAAAATATTATGTACACTGTAAAAAGTTAATATTTTGAATCAATTATAAAATACTACCTCTGTCCCGCTAGAATAGGCCCTTTTCATTTTGATACATTAATTTCGGAGCTAGTATTTAGTAGCTAATTGTGGTTAATTATAAAATTGGCAATCGTAATTAACTTGTTTAAGTCTTAAATAAGTTATTTATGATTGCCAATTTTATTATTAACCACAATTAGCTACTAAACACTAGCTCCGAAATTAATATGTCAAAATGAAAAGGGCCTATTCTAGCAGGACGGAGGGAGTATAAACTACAAAGTTGAAATAGAAATTAAATACAAATACATGAATTACAAATACAAGAACAAACTACGAAAGTGCAATTATAAATAGAGGTGGGAATAGCCCGGGCTACTCGACAGGGACTTTCGGCCTAGCCTACCACAGGCCGGGCCGAGCCAGGCCAATTTCATAAATAGGCCAGACTTAGGCTATTTAAAAAGCCTATTTAGCCAAGCAGGTCCAGGCTCGGGCTCGAAAATAGGCCTATTAAGCCTAACAGGCCGACCCATTTAAATAATTATATACTACCTCCGTCCCGTTTAAATAGGCCCTTTTCATTTTGATACATTAATTTCCGAGTTAGTATTTAATAGTTAATTGTGGTTAATAATAAAATTGGCAATCATAATTAACTTGTTTAAGTCTTAAATAAGTTAATTACAATTGCCAATTTTATTATTAACCACAATTAGCTACTAAATACTAGCTCCGAAATTAATGTAACAAAATGAAAAGGGTCTATTTAAGCGGGACGGAGGGAGTATTATTTAATTAATCAAATGTATTTATTATCTACAATTTAAAATATATTTATAATTTATGAATAAAAAATACATTGAACAAATTATTTGTTACTAAATAGTCTATTTATTTAAATTATTAAATATATTTGCTATTGAAATAACATAATATATTTATAACTTAAAAATAAAATATACATTACAAATTTTAAATAGGCTCCGATAGGCTTTATACAGGCTAAAAATCAGCCCTATTTCATTAAAAAGGTCAGGCTAAGGCTTACAAAAAAGCCTACTATTGATAAAAGGTCGGGCTCAGTCCTCTTCAAATTATAGCAGGCTCAGGCCTACGGGACCAAAGCCCAACCTAGTCCAGCCTATTCCCACCCCTAATTACAAATGAATTTCAAATTACATATTTAATTATGGGTACCAAATTTTTCTCATATGTTCTCAATCAAGTCATGTTTAAGGGTCTGATGAGCTTGTCTATTGCGAAGTTCATATCTATTAATCATATAAGCATTCAAACTGGAAAAGCATTGTGTAGAGTAGTTGAGTGATTCAACATCTTCATTTTGTACTTCTGTAGGGGTATCCATGAGAAATTATGTGGGATCATAATAGTTTTGGCATGTATGTCGTTCATCTTCTACTATCATATTGTGCGAAATGATGCATGTCATCATGGTTTTTTCTATCACAACCTTGACCCAAATAAGGCATAGACGTTGAAGAAATGCAAAACGAGCTTGGAGAACCCCAAAGGCTCTCTTGACATCTTTTTTGACAGACTCTTGGTGTTGAGCAAATAACTTGTGTTTTCTGGTTTGTGAATCAACAATTGACTTGACAAATGCAGCCCATGAAGAGTAAATGCCATCAGTGATATAATATGCTCTATTATTTTGATGACCATTCACAACATAATTAATTTTTGGTGATCAACCTTCTAACACATCACTATATAATTAATTTTTACACATGACTTATTTGAATACAACAAAATCCTGAAACTTACTGCCACCTTCTTCATAAATTGTCTGAGCTTCTTTCTCAATAGCGGTCTCGCTCATTCCACTCTTTTTTCGAGCATACGCCTCCTTGTAAGCACCCACCCACCGACTTACGTTTTCTCTAAGTCGTTTTCAACAATCTTTCATTGATTCAACGTTTCTTTTGTTGAGATCATTCAGATTTTCTGCTCGACGATTGTGGTACAATTTATGTACAGGATCCCATAACTAGCTTCCCTTTTATGATATTTTTTTTTCATGTATGTTATCCTCACTAGCATAGATCCCTGAAGGCATGAGGACTACATCTTCTTTTACACAAAGTAATTTTTTATTCTTTTGGCATTTTGGTATTGAGGGATTCAACATCTTGAGAGGAATGATGGTTATTGAAATTAGGAGAAAATGAAAAATTTTGATATTCAACATTTGAAAATTGTTGCGAATTTTGGTAGTTTGAGTAGTTTTGGGAGAATGGATAATCTTGTTGGCTTGGATAATTTTTGGAAGAGAATAAGTGACTGGGACCATTTGGATCCATAACAAGATATCAAAATGAAAAAATACTAGAGAAAATAGAAGTTTTAGTTGTGAATGAAAATATATTAATATAGGGTTCATTTTATAGAGAAAAAAATATATAAATTTTGATATAATCTTTTTAAATTATTTGGTATACTTATCCAAAAAATTAGAATATTCAATCACATGCTGCCAAGTGGCAGCATGTGACTTGATAACCGATAAATCGTATTACATTCTAATGTCATGACTTTCATTTACAACTTTTTTTAATCAACTTTCATAATTTTTTATTCATAACATTCACAAGAATATCATTCCTATTTGTAGTCTAAAGAAATCAGAGTTTTTTTTAAGGAAAAAAAACTAGTATATTAAGCATAATCGAAATTAGCCACATCAATTAGCCATTCCGAAAAATCAGCAAACCACATCTTTTGGGAAGATATTTGATTAGTAAACTGAGCTAAAAGATGAGTAGCCATAGTGGCGCTTCTATAAACATGAAAAACTTTCAAAATAAATCTCTTTTCAATGCTCCAAATAAGATCTTCAAACTCACGCGGTATCATATCAAGTTCCTCGTCCAAACCTACTAGTCATCTATATATACCTAAAAGCAAAACCCCACCCAAAAAAATTTCCCCCCAAAATATATTACCAAAAATAAACCCAACTTATGTTAGGTAAGTAAAATTAAATATGGTAAGTAAGTAAAAATATATTTGGTAAGTATGTAATTATTAATTATTTTATTAGAATGTATAAATAATAATAGTAATATACTCCCTCCGTCCCTAAACATTAGTCTTGTTTCATTTCGGCACAGATACTAACGTGATAGAGATAGAGGAAATTAGTATTTTATTAGAGAGTGTGTATTAATTTTCCATTTTAGGAAAACAAGACTAATGTTTGGGACAGACGAAAAAGGAAAACAGGACTAATGTTTTGGGACGGAGGGAATAGTATATTAGGTAAATAATATAAATAATTTTAAGTTTTAGATAATTAAAAAATAATCAATATATTGGATATATATAAATATATAAAGACATGTTTATAGTAGGTTTTATATTTAAAATTTGCTAAATTGTTCTTTTAAATTATATTATTTAAAAAATGTATAGTTAAAAATATTATTTACATAAAGAAAATCAAATAATTTTTCTAATGATATAAAAAGGAAAATAATATAGGAAATCTATATTTTAAATATTATTCATGTTTGTTTCATCTTAAAATAATTAACGGGGTGAATTACAATATATTTAAATTTTGAATATTATGCATTATTAATAAATAGATTCGAAATAATATATATTTATCTATTTTATAGTAAATCTATATTAACATAAAAGCAAAACTCCACACTTATTATAATTATGTAATTAAATATGGTAAGTATGTTATTATTATAATTTATATTAATCATTAATAATTATTTTATAGGAATATATGAATAACTAGAAATTATTTATATGTATATATTATGTATAATTATTATTAAAATTTATGTTTATATAAATATTAATTATAATTACTAATAATAAATATGCTAAGTATGATGAATATCTATATAATTCTTAAATATATTTTAAAATATTTTGAATATATAATTCTTATATTAATTACCATAATATTTATATATACATAAGAACCCTAAAATTATTTTAAAAAGTTATTATAAAAAGTTAAATAATAAGTATATTATTTAAATATTATGGTAATTAATATAACTAAAGTAGTATACGGTTATTTTTTTTACTAATCAATTCTCCATTAAATCTCATTCATCATAATTTCGGTTACTTCTCATTTTTACTATTAATTTTTATTAAATATATTATGTATACATTGATCATATTTATTAATACATTCAAATATTCTTTATTTGGACTCATCCACCCACCTATAAATTCAATTTATATTTCATTGAGATTTACACTATTTCATAATGAATTTTGAGAGATGTAATTTTGAGGTGCTTTCACAAGAGTATGGCGAAGTACAATTCTATCCTTTTCTTATTATTTCACTAGGAAGTATTTATCCATTTTTTTTAATATAGTTATTGTTTAATTTATTGTAATGATAGTGAATCATTGTGTAAATGTGAAGTTTAGTTTTATGTTTGCTAGCTAGAATCATTTTAGTTGTATGATCTTTATGTCTTTCGAGTTTGTAATGTTTTTATTTTAAGTTGTTAATTGAATTGAACATATAATATTATCCGTTTTCGATTTCTTTTCAACTTTCTGTATAATCCATTTCTAACATTTGTTGTTTTTTATGTACGAAGTATCATTTTTTTTTTCAACCATAACAAATGTCATTTGTTAACTTTTATTTTAAGATTCACAAATATCGAAATCCATTTTCCATTACTATTCTATGAGTATCCATTAGAGTATATGCATTATTCATTAATTGTATTTCAATTAAAAAAATTGATGAGAATTCATTATATATAGCAAACATAATTCAAATCCTTCACTAGAATTGCAATTTAAAAGAAATAGATCAATCAATGTTTTGTCTTTAAATTTATAAATTTACTACCGGTATATAAGTTAGATTTTATAGTTTAACATACATTAAAAATGAACAAATTGGGTTTTAATCTATATATCTATATATACCTAAGTAAAACCCCTCACCAAAAAATTTCCCCCCAAAAAATAACCATAAATATTGATGTAATATATAAAGTAAGTATTAATAAATATGGTTAGTGATAATATATTTTATTAATCAAATTTCTTATATTAAGAAAAATTAACTTAGATAAGAAATATATATTTAGATATTATCTTTATTTTTATCATGTTAGATAATTATATTATTTTGAGTTTTTTTTAATATTGAAACTTTTAAAAATTTATTCTTATTATGTATTATTCCATGAAATAAATACAAGATAAATAATTTTTGTATACTGAAAAACAAAAGCTCTCCAAAATAATTTCTATCCCCTAAAAGTTTCAAAAATAAATCTATATTTTTAAGGTTATGAAATGATGGTATCAGTACAATATTATCAAATTAATAAAATATGTTTAAAAAATATTTTATACAAAAAAAGAGCATATACAACAATAAGTGTGTCACATACTCATTAAACCCTAGCAAATGAATTTTTGCCACTCAAATTAAGTTTCCAAAAATTAAAAAAAAAAATATTAGGTAATACTTAATAAGAAATAAGGTAAGTATGCAAATATAATTAAATTGTTATAATTATGGGTATTATTTCAATAAAAAATATGGAAATAATTAAGAAACGTATTGAATGCAATAAAACAACATTTATATATGAAAATAATGCTACAAATTCCTTAAAATTAGGAAGGAACGAAGAAAAGTGTAATTGATGATTTAAATCAATTTATTTGCCAATCATCATTAACATAATTATGAGGTGAACTTAATTACATAGTCAATGTTGTATAAATACTCAATGTTTAGTCTGTGAATTGATAACTTCATTCCACTACTCTTTCTTTTTCTTTTATGTGTTGTTCATGGAGTAGTTTGTAATATTTGTGTTTAATTAAATTTTGTTCATTTGTGTAGGTTTAGTAGTTTCTTTTCAAATAATAGAGCATATTCATTGTTATTTTATTTAAGAATTATCTTGGTAGGCAACAAACTGCATTTCCACAACAAGAAATATTCTCTGGTAACGGATAGTACTACTGAGTTGACGAGCGACTTGAAACCAGATTTAATTTACCAGGAAGCAAACATATGATTGAATTTTTTTTTATTATTATAAGTTTTTTATTTAGTTATAACAATTTTTATTTTTTGCACGTTAACTTTTTCTATCCTTCAATTTAATATAATGTTATATTTCTACTAATCATATTCATGCTTTTAGAACAATAAACAAAAAATTACTCCAATAAATACAAGGCCATGCACATATGACAAGAAATAAATTATGTAAATAACCACCAAACATAAAATATCTATTATAATAATTAATCTACAATGATTATGGAATTACAAAGAAAAATCATTAGTATTATGTGATGATTTTAGGGCATAATCAATTGACCAATTAATATTAAAATTATCTTAAGAGTGTATAATTAGTGTATGACATTTCATTTTGAGTGCATGTTGTCTTTGATAGGTAAGATATGAAATAATATTTTAGAATTGTTTTAATTTTGATCGTAGTAGGTGCATTTTGGTGAAAATTATCTAACTATTCATTTGCTAATTCTTTTGCAGATAAGATTCACTCAACCATTCTTTGGGTGAAAACAGAGGAGGATATGAATATTAGTTTTCAGTTAAATTGAAATCATGTATTTCCTAGAGTAAAATAATTTATTGAATTACTCCCTCCGTCACATGTCAATTGTCACATTTCTTTTCGGCTCGGGATTAAGAGTTGTGAATGTAGAATGAGTTATTTGGATTAATATGTTATTGTTGAGTGTGAAAAAATTGCCATTTTTTAAAATGTGACAATTCGGTTGAGATGCCCGATTTGGTAAGTATGACAATTCAAGTGGAACAGAGGAAGTATTTTTTTAATTTTGTTGATCATAACTCATTTTATAGTTCTTAGATTTTGTAGTAGAACTACTACAATTTATCATTTTATTATTCAAGTCTTGACTTATATATTAAAGAATATATAAATGAAGATTTTAAAGATTAAATATGCCACATTAAGAGCTTTAATTTGCATGTTGTGAATCTAGGCCTGAACTTGCTATACGATTTTTTTTGTTTGTTGACATTCATAATTAGTTGCTAAAGTTCCCTATGAAGTAATATAATATACAATATTTGCTTGATATTATAGGAGAAAGAATAAAATATTAAATCCAATTCATTTGCATTTGTGTATTAATTGAATTTTTTGTGAGAATTTACTTACTTGAATTAAATATAATACACAAATTCTTATTTAATTCAAATCACTATTATTGTATGGATTTTTTATGTAAATATTTTTTATGCCCTATATAATATATATATTATAAATACAACTGATAGATTGTACAAATAAAAATACCTACTTCATTGGCGAATACATGCAAATTGGGGTACTTAAAAATTATAATATATTTTCTAAAATGTAACAAGAAGCTTATATTAAACATTAATTTTTGATTAGTTTTAATGTATTGAATTCTAAATTAAATATCACATGACAAATGAAGTTGGTGTAGTATATGAATATGTACTTTATAATCATGATTACGATTTGGATTTCACTAAATCGCTTCTTAAAATAACAAATATTTTAATATTTTTGAACGAATAAATTAAAATATAATGTATAGTTATTATTAATACTATATATTTATTTTAAACTTTAGTATATGCACGCAAACATTTTACCTTGAAGTTTAATTAATCAAGAATGTAAGGAAAAACATATTTCAGCGGGTGGTCAAATATATATTTAATTTTATTATTAAAATTGTACATTAATATACAATTTATTTTAGATTATGGTGTATTTAGGTATAATCTTTCTAAGTATAAATAACAACTAAAGCACACTATATTTCAAATTTAAAATAAAGTAACTAAGCATAAGTTTAAGAATAAGTTCAATAATTGATTTTTTTCTAATAGTAATGCATTAATTTAAACTCACAATTAGATGTACCCGAGAAAGCTCGAAATCATAATTTCTTTATCACAGGTTAGGAGTGAGCAACGGGCAGTTCAGTTTGAAATTCGAACTGAGCTCGCAAAACTGCGAACCTGCAAATTTTTTAAAATTCAACCCAAACCACCCAAATCAAAATATGTCGACCGCACCGAATCATCAGTTTTGATTCAATTTTGGTTTAAACCGAAAAAATCTAAAAAATATCAAATCTCAAAATCACAATAAAAAATGGCCAACAACAAAAGTTTTTATAGATTACTATTGTTGATTCAATTTTATTTATCATAAACTGATTTTTAGCATTAAATCTCTTTCTAAATATAATATTACCTTAAAATGGCCAATAACAAAAATTTTATGAGATTTTATTGTAATAAAAAGAATTTTCAAAGAGAAGTTATTCTATCCATCTATTTTTCTTATTATATATATATATATATATATTATGCATAATTTAAGCTATAATACTAATATAAAAGTTAGATTCTGGTGCATTTAAGCTTCAACATTTTATATCTTTTTATAATAAATTGAAAGTAAAAAAATAAAAAATCAAGGTACAAGTTTACCTCAATTTTATATATGTGCTAATGATAATATTCTAATATTTCATTATCTAAAGTTAATACAACTCTTTTCAAATTTTACAATATATTTGACCACAGGAAGAAATAGTTACAATTTTATTTTATTTAATAAGCTATAATATATTTTAATAAAATTTGTATT
>JAPKLW010001263.1:0-24029 GCA_026898455.1 Plectranthus barbatus
GTATTTTCTGTTAGTTATTTGTGTCGCAATCGCTTCAATTCACAACAGACTCTAAACAAATTTTTAAATTTAGATTTTATTTAGAAAATTTATTATTTTTTTTGAAGAAAATTATTTACTCAAAAAATAATATTATGTTCACACTCGAATTTAGTTTAATCAACTAGCTACAAAAATTTATCATAGTTGTTTCTCTTAAATTATAAAAAATTTAGTTTTTTAAAGTTAATAATTTTATGTTTTATACTAATATTAGTTAACGAGTTCACTTGTGAACTTACAAGTCAAATATTATAAAACTCAAGTTTAGTTCATTTAGTAAACTCGTGTTAGGTATAACAATTCCATGTCCCATATCAGAAAGACAAGAAACAATTTCCTTAGATCTAAGAGTTTGTATACACTCCATTAGTATGAGATTTTTTGATAAATACACAACAAAACTGTGTGGACTTAGTTTGCCTCAAATTTGACAATATTATACGTATTGTGGGTGATTATTTATTTATTTAAGGACATAAAGAGTGATGAAAAACAATATTATGAATGAAAAAAAAAAATGTATTAAATTTCTCAATGAATTTCATTTATTTAAACTTTGGTTCAAAGGATCTATCCCATTTAAGATTTTCATACATGAGATGTACATGATTGTAATATCTTTTAAGAAACATGTTTTAATTAGTCAATTAATACTATATACATATTGGATAATTTGTGATTTAATTTCATCTTTAAAAATAAAATGTGGTTGACTGATTAAGTACTGGACCTTTATTTTAATGTGTGGATGTCATGTGCCAATTTTATATTTTATAATGTTAATTATATTTGTAATGTTTTGTAATGTTAATTATATTTGTATGAATATATAAATGTTCACGGACATCATATTCACATGCAGCATTTCGATACATAGGAAATTAATTGATTTATTACTAAATCAATATAAATCATCTGAAACTTTCTCAAATTAAATTGGTTAAATAATTATTTGAAATCAATTTGATTAAGTTATATAATAATAAAAATTTAGTTTCGGTATATTTTCAGGAGTTTGAATCATTGATATTTGAGACAATGAATTATGAAAATAACAGTACAAAAAATTCACGATTTAGTGATTCGTTAAATTGCTTGTCACTAAAGATTTCACAACCAAATTCAAAATTCTATCAATAAACACAAGGTTAAGTTAGTCACACTTACCTTTTTAGTCTGTCCTTAGTTCATTTTTGAAAATGATAAACTTTTTCACACTCATCTTATTAATTCTACTATATTTACAAACATTGATTATCTTGTCATTTCAATTGAGGACTAATAATTAGGGATGGAGGGATTAATTCATTTTATCTTTCACTGTCTCCTATCTATCTTCTCCGCGACATCATGAAAATACCAAATATTTCTTTTGCGAATTCAGCTCCATTTATCTGCAGCACCACGACCCATAAACCCCTTCAAGCATGAATCAATCAACTATAAGCCAGCGCGTGTAACACACGATCCAATAAACTCTCCATTTTTGTGTCATTTATATACAGGGGCGGATCCAGAAAATTTTCCCCGGGGGGGCTGGAATTTTTTTTTTTCGACTTCACCTTGACTTCAATTTTTTATATCATATTTTTCCTTATTTTCATCCATTTTTTCTTCTATATAAGGGGGGCTGTACCATAAAAAATCGGATCATGATACTACAAAAACGAAAAAAAATTCGGGCTAGGGGGGGCTGGAGCCCCCCCTAGCCCCTATGTAGATCCGCCCCTGTTTATATAAATATATATATATATATATAGATGGCCATTAAACAATATTGTAATCAAACAATGACCTGAATACAATCAAGCAATATTATGAATGCAATCAAACATCTTTCTCATTTCTCACGTTAAGGTTTTTCTTACTGGATCTGCTCCCTATATATATATATATATATATATATATATATATATATAATAATGTCGAACACCTCTTAGACGAGATGTATAAGTCCAAATTTGTACCTTTAGATTAATAAATGAATCATCATATTTGATTTTTTTTATTTATAAATTCACCGCACTAGTATTTAGTATAAAAGTTTTATAAAAGGACAAATTCGTAAAAATACTTTTCTCACTTATCCACAATTTTGAATTTTCCGTTTATCCAGGATTTACTCGCTAATTAAAAACATTACATTATTTAGAGCACACAATTTGTATTTTCGAGAGAAAAAAATTGCATTATTTGGATTTTTTTTTCAATAATCATAATTATGCATGCACAATTTTTTCCTTAAATTTGAGGGATTTGATTCCATAAATACTATATTTCGAATTTAATTTATATATCCTTTCTATTTTTATGGGATTGGATCTTGAATATCGAATTTAAAAATTAATTTTTATTTTTGTTGGACTCGAAATCAAAATATGAATGTATGCAGCGAAAATTAATTAATCTCGCACTTGTACTGTAAACTGACTTTGACTCAGTTTCCAATTTTGTCAAAACTCAGTTTAGTCTCAGGTAAGTTTTAACTTCAAGTTTCAGAATATACCCTTCAATACTTAACCAAGTATTGAAGGTTTCAAATAAGCAAATAAACTAAGTACTGAAACTTAAAGAAAACTGTAAATGAGACAGGATATTATAGTGGTTCGGAATCAAAGTCCTTTGTCCACTCTTCCGAACTTAATCGGGAATCCACTAAATTTCAGAGTTACAAGCCTTCTCACGATCTATGGTTAGTGATAAGTTCATTATTTTACTCACTCTTCTACTATTTTATGTAGTTTTCTTGAGTTTATATATATATTTCATACATGAGTCTATTATATGTGGTGTTATGTTTGTCATGGTGTGTTTTTGCAGGATTTAGGCTTAAATTAACAGGAAAACCGTTTTGAAAGCAGTTGACGTGCAAAAGTATCAGTGAAGGGTTCCTCCACACAAGGGATTCGGGCTGTTGGAGCATGACAATGGATAGAGTTTCGAGTTAGCTTTCCAACACAACTGGAATCGGGTTAATCGGAGTTCGGGAGCGAATGTTATGGCCAAAACTGTGAGACCGCGTAGAAGGAATAAGGAGATGAAGGGTCTATTTCGACCGACGGAGTATCGACTTCGGTCAATGTGAAGACACATGCGTCGATCGATGCCAAGCCACGTTGATCGATGTGCGGGCAAATTGAAGAAATTTGATTTAATTCGAATCAAATCGGATCTCCAGCCCTGATAGGATACACATCCACTCCTATAAATAGCTAGTAATTTCGAGTTTTATTCATCCTTATCATCATATATCATCTTTTATCATTCATTCAGCCTTGGATCTTTTTCATCATTGATCATACTTTATTTTCCCAGCATTCGAAGTACTTTATTTTTGTAAGTTATTTTTATGCACTTTAATAATATGTTTTGTTTTCGTTTTCTATGTGCTATGAGTGGCTGGAAACCCTAGAGGGTTCCAGGGCAACAAATATCAATCAATTGCATATTTAATTGATTAACATTGAATTACTTGGTTTTGAATTCCAGTTTGAATTATTAGGATTCAGAATTAACAAGATCGAAAGATAAAATGGATTCTAGGTCTATACTTGTAAATTGAAGGACTGAAAAGAGAAAATTAATAACAGGAAAAGGAATTCAAATACAATTAACAATCTGTCCAAGGGGAAGATAGTAATTGTAGGGTTAATCTAAAGAATTATAAAAGGTTGATTAGTACTGTGTTATTGTGGCCGAAAAAACCTATACATTCACTTGCTAGTAACCTAGACTATAATTGTCTGACCAAGAAATTATAGTATATTATGATTTCTGATCGATGCTAAATCTGCATACAAATTATAGCATAGGACAAATAAATTTATAAGTACCTGAAGGTTGTCGAACCCACATGGATAGTGCAATGAAGGGATTCATGTACTGAAAATGGTTTTTAAAACCTTTGTTTGGGTAATTCAAAACAGAGATTTTTTTGAGTTTTTCAGAACAATTAGTTTAAAGAGATTAAAATAAATATTAAAAAACACAGATTCTAGGGAAATCTACCAATCTGATCAACATGCAAGAAACAAATATTCAAACCCAGAAAAGAAATTTTGGTGGAAAATCTATTAATGTGGAATTAATTCCTTGGTCGGGCAATTAAAACCTAAATCACTAATTAGTGATTTATCTCCTCTCGGTCTTAAAATACACCAATTAATCAATTTCATAAAGATTGGATTTTTCCTACGATTGAATTTTTCTTGGTCGGACAGAAAATCAAAAGTATTAAATCCTAACTTCCTATTACTAACCTTCACCTCTCGGTCCTTCGATTAATAACTGTAACCTACCTCAATCTTCATCTCTCGATCATTCGATGAGAATAGATTTAAAACAAAACATAGGATTTAAACCAATTTTTAGGGTTTGAACAATTGAATCTAAACATGTATCACAGATGGAGAAACTCTAGAACCTGTTTAGGGTTCTAGCCTAACATATTAAAGAAAAACATTGCAGGGACAATTAAAGATTGCATTAAAAATAATAAAGGTTTAACAAAAATTAAAGAGGAATTCTCAAAAACATAAAGTGAAAACAGAAAATTAAAGCAAAAATTAAGAACTGAATGATAACTAAAAAGAGACAAAAGAGAAGGGCCATAATTCTGAGCTATTCAAGAGTTTATATAGTAGTAGGGTTGAGGCCTTGGATGGTAGAAATTTCCTTCTTGAATTGATGGCTTCAAAAGGAATGATTTTCTTGGTAGAAACTTCCCTTTTGGGGTCTTCATTGCTTCCAAATTGATGTGTAACTTGAATCCCAAGCAATTCTCGCCCAAATTATGTGGAAAAATCTCAGAAATTCGCCAAAAAACTTCGCCCCGGCCGAGATGGCTTTCATTTCGGTCGAAACAGAGACCATTTTCGCCACTTCCAACCCTTCTGCGCAGTCTCACGGTTTTGGCCATAACTTTCACTCCCGAGCTCCGATTGACCCGATTCCAGTTGCGTTGGAAATCTAATTCAAAGATCTTTCAAATGACATGCTCAATTAGCTCAGATTCCATCGGTGGAAGAAGTAGTGACTGTTCTTTTGAACATCTGCTGCTTTCGGTACGGGTTTTCCATTGGATTTGGCCTGAAACCTGCGAAATCTTACCATGACAAGCATAACACCTCTAATATATACTCATGCTCAATTTATTCAAGAAAACAAGCTAAAATGCATAAAAGAAAAGAAAAACAAAGCGATAAGTGAGTAGAAAAACGAGCTTATCAATTTCCCACCAATGGAAGTTAATTAATTGATATGTATTTTGATTGATAGTTCGCCCTAGAGTCTGTGTCTTTAAATTGCTTTCCTAAAATCCTTTAAATTTCCGTTTTGTTATCTTTACTTTTCAAATCAAAACCCCAATTTTCTGTTGACTAAAACAATAGATTCTAGGATCATGGTTAGTATATAAAATAATTTCATTACATAATTTCTCTGGGTTCGACAACCTTAGGGTACTCTTATAAATTTATTTGACACTATTCTGCAATTAATCTGTAGAATTCTACAGTGATCAAATTGGCGTCGTTGCCGATGAATTGCTAGATATTATTTTACTACTAGTTTATCTTAGGAATTACTGGATTGAGTTTGTATTTTTATTTTTTGTGTGTGTGTGTTTTTCACGTGTTTGTCTCGACCTCAATCGACGTCTGCCCGTGTTGATCGACATCGAGAATTAACGTGCGTCGATCAACACTTACTTGTGTTGGTCGACACCAAACTGATTCTTGCCCTGCTTCTGTTTCAGGTAGTGCATGAACACGAGGTCTCGAGGGAAGCCACTTGATGCCTTCAACCGAGAGATTGAAGCATCTTATCGGGAGAAGAAATGGACTAAAAAGATGGATCCTCTGGACAATCGAAACCCACAGGAGGTTAACCCGACTATGCCCCCATTAGAGGACACTGATAGACAACTTACAACGGGGGATACTTTGACCCTCATTCGGGAGATGCACCAGATGCGAGCGACAGTTCAGCAGCTCACTGCTGAAAGAGAGATTGAAAGAGAACTGTACGAAGAAAGCAAGAGAGAGAGAGAGACAGCGTCTGGATGATTCGGATGATGAGGATCACGCAATGGGGAGGAAATAAAAGCCAGAACCCGATAATGAGGGATTCAATATTAATTGGCATCGATGCCAATAATTTTGAACATAAAACCGGCTGATCCAGATGGTTCAGCAGAACCAGTTTGGCGGTACGGCTGTGGAGGATCCCCATACACACCTGCGGATATTTGTGGAAGTTTGCAACACCATCAAGAAAAACGGAGTCAGGCAGGATGTGATTCGACTGAGGCTGTTCCCATTTTCACTAAGGGATTAAGCTCGATCTTGGCTCACCGGACTTGGATGCAGCAGGATCCGGACTTGGGAGGAATTGAGAGCTGAATTCCTCTCAAACTTCTTTCCACCCTCTGCCATCATTCAGAGGAAGATGGAGATTCTACAATTCCATTAGAGGGTGGACGAGTCAATGTTTGAAGCATGGAGCAGGTTCAATGAACTGCTCAGGAGTTGCCCCGGTCATGGAGTCGATGCAGAGGAGCAGGTTCACATCTTCTACCGGGGGATGAATGAGAGGACTCAAGAGTCCGTTGACAATGCTTCTGGGGGGTCCATCATGAGCAAATCTGCAAAGAAAGCACTGAAGCTTTTTAAGAAGATGGCGATCCACACTCAAAAATGGACGAACCCGAGGAGGCCTCTAATTAAGACTGTGGATAAAGTGGAGACTGAAGATCCTCTCAAAACTGAGGTTGAGAAGCTGAGAGAGGATTTGGACAAATTTTCTGCGGGAGCTTCTACTGCTACGGTTGCACAGGCGCAACCCGAAGCTCCTGCGGAGGTGAGCTATCTGAATAGAGAGGGATACCGCTACCAGCACAAGCAAAGGAATGGGGGATATCAATATCCGTCGAGGAACCACTATGGTTTCTCCTACTCTCACCCTGAGGCAGCCGAGCTACCACCACCGGGATTTGAAGTTCAGAATGGAGAAGTGGTCGAAAAGAAGAAGGACAACTTCGATGATCTGTTGGCCAAATTCTTCAAGGCCGCAGACCAACGGTTTGGGAAGCTGGAGCAGGAAGTGACTGGAGTACACACTAAGGTCAATTGGATGGGAAAGCACCTACAGATGGTTGAAACACAGGTCAGTCAAATCGCCAACACTATTGTAGCTCAACACAAGCAAGGACAATTGCCGAGCACAACTGAGGTGAACCCAAGGGTTCAAAAGGATTGCAAGGCTGTCACACTGAGATCTGGGACGAGTTACAAGGGTCCCGAGATGGTTCGGGACGAGTCTGAAGCTGAAGATGCACAAAATCGTGCCACTTGAGGCTCGACTTCGATCAACGCACGTTCAACATTGATTGAAGTCAAGGAGAATATAGAAGAATCGAGCGATAATGAAGGCTCGATTTTGATTGATGCAGTTGGCATCAATAGAAGTGCGTGGAAATCGACCTCGACTGAGGCGCCTCTTCGTTAGTCGAAGTCGAGGCCCACCTCGGGCAAAATTCTGGCGAATTCTGAAGATCCTGTCCCGCCTATGCCATTCCTTCAGAGGTTCGCGAAGCAAAAGGAGGACTCCAAGTTCTCCAGATTTGTGGAGAACTTGAGAAAGGTCAGCATAAATATTATGCTGATCGAGGCACTGAAGGAGATCCCGGGGTACATGAAGTACCTCCAAAAATTGATGAGTGGAAAGAAGCAGTTTGTGGAGAACGAAACTGCAAAGATCCACGAGAAGTGCAGCCGGCTACTACAAAAGCAGGTGCCCATCAAGAGAAGCGACCCCAAATGCTTCTCTATCCCGGTGGAGATAGGAGGACATACCTTCGAGAGATTATTGTGCGATATTGTGGCCAGTATCAATCTGATGCCGTATACTATTTACAAGCACCTCAACATCAGAGAGATGTGAGAATTTGAGCCTTAAATTCGTTTTATGTGAGATTCTCATGTGTGTTCCAATTCATCTAGAACTTGCTTATTTTATTTGTTGAGACTACATTAGTGTGCACAAGTTTAGGAAATGATCTTAGGCCATCTTTGATAGCCCAATTCCCCAAACACTATCCCTTCACATAAAATTTTCCCTAGTTAGCCATTTTTGAGCCTTTACAATTTTCTTTCCTTGTCTATGAGATTAAGAAAAGTATTGTCTCACTCGTGTCTTGAGTTGTGGTATATGGGGTGGATTGAAAGTGAATTGGAGATAAGAAATGATAAATTTGTGGTCAAAAAGATGTGTGAAAAAGAAGCTCGAATAATAATTAGGATTCTCATAAGCTTTACAAAATGAAAAAAAAATTATTATGAAAAGAGCATAAGAGATTCATAATGAGCTAGAAAAAAAAAACGTTGTGTGTTGTTGATGTATATGAGGAGATGAGGTGGATGAAGTTAGATGGTGGGATGAGATTTATTGAGAGTAATTAACTCAGTTTATTTTTAGTCACTTGGCCAAATTTTCCTACCCCTCAGAAAAAGCCTACGTTACAACCTATTGAAAGTCCTTTTTGATTCTAGACTTGTGTGCACATTGTAGCAGTGGAGATGTTAGAAAATCTGCAAGCCTATGGTAGAAATTCATTCATACATGTTATTGAGTGCTTTCATCTTTACCTTAAACACTTGAGAGTTGAGAGATACACTTCCGTGAGTTCTTCCACTGTCAATGGATTTTTGGTCCCTTTCAAACTGCTTGTGGATAGTGGATTTTTAACCCTTGACTGTGATGAATCTTGTGAGGCATTGCACTTTAATTACATGACCTTTTGATTTCTTTCTTGCTTATTGATTGAGGACAATCAAACGTTTAAGTTTGGGGGGGTTTGAAAAGTTCATTATTTTACTCACTTATCTATATTATTTTCTTCTATTTTATGTAGTTTTCTTGACTTTATATATATATTTCATGCATGAGTCTATTATATGTGGTGTTATGCTTGTCATGGTGTGTTTTTGCAGGATTTAGGCTTAAATTCACTGAAAAACCATTCCAAAAGCAGTTGAAGTGCAAAAGTAGCAGTGAAGGGTTCCTCCACACAAGGGATTCTGGCTATTGGAGAATGACAATGGATAGAGCTCCGAGTTAACTTTCCAACGCAATTGGAATCGGGTCAATCGGAGTTCGAGAGCAAAAGTTATGGCTAAAACCATGAGACCGCACAGAAGAGACGAGGAGATGAAGGGTCGATTTTGACCGTTAGAGTATTGACTTTGGTCGACATCAAGACACGTGCAACGATCGATGCCGAGCCACGTCAATCGACGCGTAGAAGAATCTGGTAAAATTTGATTTAATTCGAATCAAATCGGATCTCCAGCCCTAGACTTGCTTGGATACACATCCACTTCTATAAATAGATAGTAATTTCAAGTTTTATTCATTCCTTATCATCAAATATCATCTTTTTGATGGGTTTTGTATACTGAAAGTATTTATTATAATGAGTATACAACGGTTTATTTCTCCTATCTGTTAACAATCGTACATGTATGAACAATGATATCCTCTTGTCTCACCGATAGGGACGATCATACGGTGTGTTGTAGATCGCAGAAGACAATATGATCACTTAACCTAGTGAGACATAAACCTGATCACAGCCGAGACAGCGTTTGAGGATACGTCTGTCCGAATGGCTGCGGCATTGTCGGAATTAGTAGTCTGTCTTGGTTACTTGACATGCTGGTACGCAGAGGTGGCGTATTGATGGACTGCAGTGAGATGTATTCGTCTGTCTGACATCAGCGAATACAAGATCTCATTATATTGATCTATCTGACATCAATGAGATGTATTCGTCTGTCTGACATCAGCAAATACAAGATCTCGTTATATTGATTGAGTCCAAACCCTAACGAAGGTTCAGGGGTTTGCACGGGTTGACTGTTGCTTTGACTTGCCATGGTGGAGAGCCTAAGTAACGTGCTCGTATACCCACATCTTGGGTAACAGCAGTTCGTGTAGTACCGCCTGAGACTGGGTTTAGGTAACCATATCCGAGTAATAGGATGGGGACATTCCCTGAGGAGCTCAATAACATTCATCGTGCCAAAGTCCTGCAGGCTGATTAAGTTCAGGCACGAGTGATAAGGTTTGAGTGGTACTACTCAGGAATAATAAGATATTAATTAATTGTAGTTAGAGCTTGTCAGAGGCTCCGATTAATTAATGGATGTCCGGTAACCTTAAATATGGGGATTCTCAATTAATGCAACCCGTTCTCATAACGTGGAAATAAAGGGGTAGGCAAGTATTAATTCTGTGCTGAAAAAGAATTAATATTAATTAATTAATTGTGTCCTGGGTTGTGGACATAGGAATTAATTAATTTATAGGCCCACTTTATTATTTGCATTAGGTCCCAGGTCTGGCCCAATTAAATATGCTGAATTGAGCTCAAAATGGCCCATTAGGGTTTACAACCCTAGGCCTATAAATAGACAACTCTCTCTCATAAGTTGTAAAACAGTTGAAACACACTAAACCCTAGTGAGATAGAGGAGGCGCCGATTTTGGGTGGAAAGGAGGAGAATTCCGATTCTGGTCCTGCTTAGAATACAGATCTACGGAGTCCTCACCAGTAGTAGATCTGAACAGCATTGGGACACAGCCCTGAAGATCTGATCTGGAGAACAGATTTCTTTCTTTCCTCCCTCCTTATTTTTGATTTTATCTAGAAATTAGATCTCTAATTTCTGTTTCCGCAGATTAAAATTGGATTGCATGGTTGATTTCAAATTGGAAATTCAAACACAAAAGATCGTTTCAGACACGACGGAATAATAGTAATTCCTCAATCCACGATATGTATTAAATTCATAGGAGCATGCTAGGTTTTTGTGAATTTTAATTATGAGCAATATCCATAAATCGATCCGGTTCAGTTTGGTTTTGGTGATTCGGTTCACGGTAAAACCCTACAATTGGTATCAGAGCCAGGTTTCTGATTTATGGCTCTGTTGTTCATAATTAAATTCGATATGCATGTATGAATTTATTATTTTGTGGATGTTGGTTTTTGTTCCTCGTGGCAACCCATTGATTCAGCCCGTAGTGGTTTATCCGTGTAGGGCTGAATTATTTTTGTAAAATTACGAGAAAATCCGTGATTAGTGTAGATTTGAAAAATTGTAATATAATAGATTTTTGTAATTTTTTCAAATTTTTGGACGGGTCGAGGACGAAGAACGAAGATGGAGCCGACGCAGGGCCGATGGAGCACGACGGCGGGCGACGGCGGCGCGGCACGCAGGGCGCGCGAGGCCTGCGCGCGCGGGCGCATGGCCGCGGGTGCGGCACGGTAGCGGTAGCGCGCTGGGTGCGCGTGCGCGTGCGCATGTGGCTCGTGTTTTGATGGTTTGTGCAATCCTGTGTAAACCCTAGGGTTTGCATTAGGGTTAGGGCAAATCATTAGATCACAAAGGCCTAAATCCCAGAAGATTTGGTGTATCCAGATTTGAAGGCCCTTGCAGATTTAGAAGATTTGAAAAAGATTTGGATTTATCCAAATTAATTTCAAAATTCAAATTGTAATATATAGAATTTATTTTTTCTATTTTCGGTGCCACGAGGAATTTTTGTTTACCTTAATTGTCCTCTTATGATATGTGATTTATTTATGTGCGCAATTAAGCATGTGTAGATAATAGGAAAAGCATGATTTATCGCTTTTATTATTTACAACTTTTCACACATGCTTATGTGATTAATTTCTTTTGTTGGATTATATTTTGGAAATTTTTGGGCTTGTTTAATTACATGCAAAAATTTGGGAAATATAATGACAAAGAAATTATGTGTGCGCATAAAGAAACCTTTTAAAAGAAAAATACTAAGCAGATTTTTTTAATTAAAATTAATAGACCTCCACAAAGCGGTCCTAGGCTGTAAGTGTATCTCTCGTTCTATTAAACGTCTACGAGTGTAGCTTGCTAGTTCCTAGAGGTGCATGGGTACGGTTGTTGGGATTTCTAGACTAACAATTTAAATCATGTGAATAGTCAGAGGGCTTTGCGTAAACGTCTACGAGTGTAGCTTCCGTAGACCTCTTTCACAAGTATTCTAGGATTGATTTAAATTATAGATAACAAAAGCTTAAAGGGCTGTGCGGTATGGTTACGTGCCATGCTAAACTGTCTCTTTTGGCCGGAGTTAAATTTGTGGTTAATTGCTTAGAAGCATCATAGAATATAATGCAAGAATTGCATCCCTGTTCTTGAGAGATGGCTTGGTCTAAGGTTTTCACTAATTTCTAGTGTCAAAAGCATCCTGACATGGTAGTGAAATTAAATGGATTGGGGCTTAAAACCCGCAGTTCTGGTTGAGGGTGACATCGTAAACATCTACGAGTGTAGCTTGTGGTGGGAACTCTTGGGCAATTAGTGGAAAACATTTGTATTTGATTTATTAAAAGGTTTTCAATGCATTTGTTTTAGAAGTTCAACATGTATGATCTTATTTAAGATTCTTTATTGTTTTAGATATGTCTATGTCTAATGTCATCAATATTCTCACACAAAACACTCTAACTGGTCCGAACTTCCTGGAATGGAAGCCCAATCTCGAGTACCTCATGATTGCAGAAGAACATTTCGTCCCGAAGTGCCAACTGCTGAATCCAGTTAACTGGATATAGACTTTTATAACAAGTGGGAGAAATCGAACAATGTAGTCAAGTGCTAGATGATGACCACTATGTCGAAAGTCTTGCAGCAGCAGCATCAGCACCACAGGGATGCCTATGACATTATGGAAAGTCTGGAGGCGACCTATGGGGAAACTGATAGAGCCGTCAGATTCAATCTCATGAGGGAAATCGTGAGTAAGAAAATGACTGATGGCACCTCAGTGAGAGAGCACGTAGTTACCATGACTCACCTCATGGATGAGCTAACTGTGCATGGTGGAGGTATCGACGCTGAGGCTAAGGTCGATATCATACTGAACTCTCTACCCAAGTCCTTTGAGAGCTTTAGGCAGAATGTTGTCATGAACAAGAAAGAGTATACTCTTAACGAGTTACTCAATAACTTGATGGCAGCTGAATCGGTCATGAACCCTCAGAAGGTTGCCTTGGCCACTTCTGGTAATCTTTCTGTTGTACCGAAAAGTATGAAGCGGAAGAAAGGGATTAAGAAGTGGGCCAAGAAAACACTTTTGAAGGATGGTGGGGCTGGGAAAAATCCTAAGGTGGCGACTGAAAGGGACAGGTGCTTCAGGTGTGGTAAGAAAGGACACTGGAGGAAAGATTGTCAAGCCAACAAAGCTAGACAAGGTATGCCATTTTACATGTATAACTGTAAGCATGATTAGAGTTAGTTGTTGCTCTTTTAGAGCTTTAAGCACCGACTTGTTGATCATGTTGTTGTACTTTGCAGGGGACCGTGCCGACAAGGCTGATGAGTGATGGCAAGAAGATACCAAACTGGATGAAGGCAACGTTTTATGCCGGAGCTTCATGGAGTTTTCTTTTCCTTATGTTTTGATGAATTAAAGTACATTTGAGAATTTATTTGTGGGCTGTGGTTTATCGGCAGGAAAAATTTCATCAACTTTTATGGATATTTGTTATTTATGATTTTATCATTGGTAATAACAATGTTATCCATTATGGTATGTTGATTCACAATCTCTATGTTGCTTTGATCAAATATGTCCTTAAGTATTGCATGTAATTCACCTGTAATTGATAATCATAGAAAGAGAAAACTTACTTCTTCTGATGAAGATCTTACATATCTCTGGCACTTGAGACTGTGTCACATCAGCTTGAAGCGGATTCAAAGACTTGCAGATGATGGTACATTGGACCTAGTCCGGGCTGTACCTTATCAAGTCTGCGAATCCTGCATCGAGGGCAAGATGTCAACTAGGCCTTTCAAGGCTAGTCAGTCTCGAGCAGAGGAAGTGTTGGAATTGATCCATTCTGACTTATGTGGACCGATGTCCACACAGGCTCGTGGAGGGTACGAGTACTTCGTCACTTTCATTGACGACTACTCAAGGTACGGATACGTTTACCTGCTTCGCTACAAGTCTGAATGCTTTGAGAAATTCAAAGAGTTCAAGGCTGATGTAGAAAAGAAGGTCGGGAAAACTATCAAGTCGCTGCGATCTGACCGCGGTGGCGAATACCTCGGCAATGAGTTCCTGCAATATTTGTCAGAAAATGGGATTACATCCCAGTGGACTGCACCGGGTACTCCCCAACAAAACGGTGTAGCTGAAAGAAGAAATAGGACTCTTCTAGAGATGGTAGGATCAATGATGAGTTATGCAAACTTACCAATTTCGTTTTGGGGCTACGCATTGGAAACAGTAGCTTACGTGCTTAATGTGGTGCCTTCTAAATCAGTTCCTAAGACACCTTCTGAGCTCTTCCTTGGTCGCAAACCTAGTTTGTGCAAGTTTAGAGTATGGGGCTGTCCGGCACACGTATTGTCGAAGGAACCTGTTAAGTTAGAAAGTAGGTCAAAAGTGATGTTGTTCATAGGGTATCCCAGGCAAACAAAAGGTGGTTACTTTTACTATCCTGAGAGTCAAAGAGTCGTTGTTAGTACCAACGCTAGATTCTTGGAGGACGAGTATGTGAGTAATCACAGGTCAAGGAGTGATATCGTTCTTCAAGAAATTGAGAACGAGAATACAATTCCAAGGGAAGGGGAACGTGTAGATGTGGGTGCACCTGTGAGAGGTACATCACCACAGACACGTTCTTCAGTGTAAGGTGCAGGACCACAAGTCACTGCACCTACTACTGACACGACACCGATGCCTCGTCTTAGTGGGAGAGTTATTTTCCAGCTGGAAATGTACATGTTCGTAGGTGAGTCTTCGGACTTGAGCCCGGAAGACGGACATGAAGACTCTGACCCACTGACTTACGAAGAGGCAGTGTAAGATAAGGATGTTGCCAAATGGCGTGTCGCCATAGATTCTGAAATTGAATCCATAACTGCTATGGATGTATACCAGAAAACTGATTTGCCGGATGGCTTTAGGGCCATCGGGTGCAAATGGGTATACAAAAGAAAGAAAGGGGCGGATGGAAAGATCACGGCTTTTAAAGCCAGGCTGGTGGTAAAGGGTTATAGTCAGAAAGAGGGCATTGACTATGACGAAACCTTTTCACCCGTAGCCATGCTCAAATCTATCCGGATACATAGCTGCGCATATGGACCTCGAGATCTGGCAAATGGATGTCAAAACCGCTTTTCTAAACGGTTACCTTGAAGAAGGTAGAGACATCTATATGCAGCAACCCGAGGGTTACATAAGCAAGGGCGAAGAACATCTTGTCTGGAAGCTTAGGAAGTCCTTGTATGGACTTAAGCAAGCTTCAAGGTCGTGGAACTTATGTTTCAACGATGTGATTAAATCCTATGGATTTGCACAGTTGGAAAATGAAAGTTGTGTTTACCGACTTTGTGTCAGTGGGAGCGTGGTCTTCCTTGCACTATACGTTGATGACATACTCTTATTTGGAAACAACGAGGGAGTGATGTCCGAAATCAAGGTTTGGTTATCCGAACAGTTCTAAATGAAGGATCTGGGAGAAGCTGGCTACTTTCATGGGATTAAGGTCTTACGAGATCGTAAGAGAAGAATGTTGAGCTTATCCCAGGCATCCTATGTGGATACTGTGATAGCCCGGTTCAACATGCAACTCGCCAAGAAAGGCTTGCTACCTTTCAGACACGACGTTCGTCTTTCTGGTGGGCAGTGTCCTCAGACACAGCGGGAGAAAGACGAGATGAGTCTTGTACCATATGCTTCGGCTGTGGGTAGTCTCATGTATGCGATGCTGTGTACCAGGCCAGATATCTGTTATGCCGTTGGCATGGTAGCAAGATATCAGTCTAACCCTGGACAGGCGCACTGGACTGCTGTAAAGCACATCCTCAAGTATTTGAAAAGAACTAGGAATTTCTGCCTAGTTTATCAAAGTGAGGATTTGTGCCCTGTGGGTTATACAGACTCGGATTTCCAAGGGGACCAGGATGAGAAGAAATCGACCTCAGGATATGTGTTTACCCTGTGAGGTGGAGCTGTATCTTGGAGGAGCTCAAAGCAGAAATGCATTGCTGACTCCACCATGGAGGCGAAATATGTCGCCGCCTCCGACGCCTCGAAAGAGGGGGTGTGGCTCCGAAACTACCTTTTAGAGTTGGGTGTTATCCCGAGTTTGCCGAGGAGCATCACAATTTATTGTGATAACTCTGGTGCAGTGGCAAACTCAAAGGAACCGCGGTCTCACAGGGCAAGCAAACACATAGAGAGAAAGTACCATATCATACGAGAAATTGTATCGAGGGGCGATCTGCTAATTAAGAAGATTGACACTGCTGACAAACTTGCTGATCCGTTTACAAAGAGCTTGCCGCAGAAAGTTTACGAAAGACATATTCGTGAGCTGGGTCTGAGGTGGATGCCGACCACTAATAGTGGTTAAAGTGACAGCAGACTAGATAGACGGACTGTATACTCTGTAATAGCTTAGTTATGCTTTGAGTATAAGTGGGAGATTGATGGGTTTTGTATACTGAAAGCATTTATTATAATGAGTATAAGACGGTTTATTTTTCCTATTTGTTAACAATCGTACATGTATGGACAATGGTATCCTCTTGTCTCACCGATAGGGATGATCATACGGCGTGTTGTAGATCGCAGAAGATAGTATTATCACTTGACCTAGTGAGACATAAACCTGATCACAGCCGAGACAGCGTATGAGGATACGTCTGTCCGGATGGCTGCGGCATTGTCGGAATAAGTAGTCTGTCTTGGTTACTTGACATGCTGGTACGCAGAGGTGGCGTATTGATGGACCTCAGTGAGATGTATTCGTCTGTCTAACATCAGCGAATACAAGATCTCGTTATATTGATTGAGTCCAAACCCAAACGAAGGTTCAGGGGTTTGCACGGGTTGACTGTTGCTTTGACTTGCCATGGTGGAGAGCCTAAGTAACGTGCTCGTATACCCGCATCTTGGGTAACAGCCTGAGACTGGGTTTAGGTAACCATATCTGAGTAATAAGATGGGGACATTCCCTGAGGAGCTCAATAACATTCATCGTGCCAAAGTCCTACAGGCTGATTAAGTTCAGGCACGAGTGATAATGTTTGAGTGGTACTACTCAGGAATAATAAGATATTAATTAATTGTAGTTAGAGCTTGTCAGAGGCTCCGATTAATTAATGAATGTCCGGTAACCTTAAATATGAGGATTCTCAATTAATGCAACCCGTTCTCATAACGTGGTAATAAAGGGGTAGGTCAATATTAATTCTGTGGTGAAAAAGAATTAATATTAATTAATTAATTGTGTCCTGGGTTGTGGACATGGGAATTAATTAATTTATAGGCCCACTTTATTATTTGCATTAGGTCCCAGGTCTGGCCCAATTAAATATGCTGAATTGAGCCCAAAATGGCCCATTTGGGTTTACAACCCTAGGTCTATAAATAGACAGCTCTCTCTCATAAGTTGTAACATAGTTGAAACACACTAAACCCTAGTGAGATAGAGGAGGCGCCGATTTTGGGTGGAAAGGAGGAGAATTCCGATTCTGGTCCTGCTCAGAATACAGATCTACGGAGCCCTCACGAGTAGTAGATCTGAACAGCATTGGGACATAACCCTGAAGATCTGATCTGGAGAACAGATTTCTTTCTTTCCTCCCTCCTTATTTTCGATTTTATCTAGAAATTAGATCTCTAATTTCTGTTTCCGCAGATTAAAATCGGATTGCGTAATTGATTTCAAATTGGAAATTCAAACGCAAAAGATTGTTTCAGACACGACAGAATAACGGTAATTCCTCAATCCACGATATGTATTAATTTCATAGGAGCATGCTAGGTTTTTGTGAATTTTAATTATGAGCAATATCCATAAATCGATCCGGTTCAGTTTGGTTTTGGTGATTCGGTTCACGGTTGAACCCTACACTTTTATCATTTATTCAGCCTTGGATCTTTTTCATCATTCATCATACTTTATTTTCCCAGCATTCGAAGTACTTTTTTTTGTAAGTTATTTTTATGCACTTAAATAATAAGTTTTGTTTTGGTTTTCTATCTCCTACGAGTGGCTAGAAACCCTAGCGGGTTCTAGGGCAACGATTATCAATCAATTGCATATTTAATTGATTAACATTGAATTTCATGGTTTTGAATTCCTGTTTGAATTATTAGGATTTAGAATTAACAAGATCGAAAGATAAAATTGATTCTAGGTTTATAGTTGTTAATTGAAGGACTGAAAAGAGAAAATTAATAACATGAAAAAGAATTCAAATACAATTAACAATCTTTCCTAGGGGACGATAGTAATTGTAAGGTTTGAGGAATTATAAAAGCTTGATTAGTTTTGTGTTATTGAGGCCGAAAAAGCATATACATTCACATGCTAGTAACCTAGGCTATAATTGTCTGACCAAGAAATTATAGTATATTATGATTTCCCACCAATGCAAGTTAATTAAATGATATGTATTTTGTTTGATAGTTCTCCCTAGAGTCTGTGTCTTTAAATTGCTTTCCTAAAATCCTTTAAATATCCATTTTGTTATCTTTACTTTTCAAATTAAAACCCCAATTTTCTATTGACTCAAACAATAGATTCTGGCATCATGGCTAGTACATGAAATAATTTCGTTACAAAATTCCTTTGGGTTCCAAAAACTTACGGTACTCTTATAAATTTATTTGCCACTATTCTGCAAATAATCTGTAGAATTCTATAGTGATCATTCAGCCCGTCGGAAACCTCCATCATTCGGTCTCCTAACGTCACTCGCCCAGAAACTCCTTGTAAGCCTACTCCTTCTTTAGGTTGAAGTGCGGACGCACCCCATAGCCTTCCAACTGGATACTTGGATGTTTACATGTTCTTCCCAGAACTCAGAAAGGTTGGAAACACCCGTGGTAATAAGATTCCTAGAGTAGGAAATTGACTGCTATGAATATTACTTTGAAAAGTAATATTCACAAGAAATAGCTTCAACTTAGATCTTCAGCCTCATGCACTTAGATAGATGCACGGAGAGAATAACTTAAGTTAGAAACTTAAGTCTCGTGTACATATTACACAAAAGTTCAGAGAGCTTTGAGTAGAAAGTTTGGCAGAGTGTCGGCTCAGTTTTGCGTAGGATTTTTGATGATGATTCTGTCGAAGTGTCCAACTATTTATAGCCTCTCGATCGATATTTTGAAATTCTATCCGTTAGACTCAGACTTCCAGCCGTTAGAGACAAAGATTGGTTCGTCCAATCATACCTATTCTTCCCGCTCTACTCTGTCGTCTGTTTTTTCACCTTTTGCGTACTTTCTACCTACTTTTGTCAGACTAAGTTTAAGTTCGCAGAATGTAAGTTTGAATTTCCTCATACTGACTTTTTGACTTTACTTTGAGACATCTCAAGTCTGACTTCGAAATCCTTGTATTTCACGTGCTTTTGGAATATTGAAACTGAAGATATCTCCAAAGTGAGCATAAGTTTCCATTTTTCTTTGGGAAAAAGCTCAGTTTCCAGAAACTAAGTTTCTGGTCTTACTAAGTTTTAAGCACGGAAACCTTGTCTTCAGTACTTCAAGTTTCTTTGGATCTTCTCTTTAGGTTCAGAAACTTGGTTCTTGACATCTCGAGCTCTGTCTTCTTGAATTCCATCATCAAAAACTTAGTTTCTGATCGCTAGCTCTATCTTCAGCATCTAAGTTTCTAGACTATTACGACTAAATTAATCCTATACAAGGATTACATTTAGATACACTAGAAACTAATCACTAAAGTAAGTTTTGACACATCAAAATATCAAATTAGGGAGAAAATTCAAACTCTGTTTCTAACAATTTCCCCCTTTTTGATGTTGTTAAAACTACTTAACTTAGTTAGAAAAGAAAAGGAAACATGGTGTACTGATTTTACATCGACACTACTTAGAACGCGAGTCCTTTATCTGACCTAGTCTATTTAATCTTCTGCCTGAATTGGAGAGATGTTTCTCGATTAATCAAAATAGAGAGAAATAAGTAAGTTTGCTGATCACACTAGAAAATGTGAGTTCAACCACGTTAAAAATAATCAGAAAGAAGAGAGAGAGAGACGATAAGTGATTGTCTTCAATTCAGATTCCAATTTTTCATTAGATGAAGAAAATTACAAGTACAATAAAAAACCAGAAACTGGAAATCATGAACTAAGTACAAAAAATTGAATACCCAGAGGTTCATGGAGGAGGTTGCTTGGATGGGGATGACTTTGATCCGGAAAGATTCTCCACCAGCTCCACAAGCATTTGAAATTGGGCTTCCCTCCTCTTCTTCTCAATTTCTTCCCTCCTGATCCTCTCAGCCTCCTCAGCATCCCTTCTCTTCCTTTTTTCCTCCTCCTTATGCTTCCTCTCCTCCTTTTCTTTTTTGCGCTCCTCTTCCCCCTTTTTGACAATATCAATGAGGGTTGAGACTATAGTTTTGATGGAGGAAATGGATTCAGACGTTTCAGCCTCTTTCTTGTCTTTTTCATCAGGTCTCACCTTGATTACTTCGAGCTGACCTTTAAAATAAGCTTGCATCTTAGTGAGAATAGCAGTTGGGGAGGGACTGGAGGTAGATGAATTTGAGCTTCAGCACTAGAGGTCCTGGTCATCTTTGTAATGATGACAGTGGGTGCAAAGGGCACAACTTTCAAAGACATCCTCATCTCCTCATTTTTCTTCTCTATCTCCTCTTCTTCCTTTCTCTTCAGCCCGTCTTCCTTTCTTTTCTACTCCTTCTCAGCTTCTCTGGCCTCTATCAACCTTCTTATCTTCTTGGCTTGTATCAGATTTGCAATCATGGCCAGGTCATCACAACCAGAGCTTATATTAGTATGAATAAATTTAGCTGCTCTTTTTGTAGTAGATTGCATAGTCAGTTCAGTAGACAGAGAGAGAGAGAGAGCCTGCTCTAGTTCATTCTTTTCTTGCTCAACTTGAGAGAGCTCTTCCTGAGCCTTTTGTAACTCAGCTTCCACACTCCGTTGCTGCTCTGAGAGTCTCCTCACTTCTTTATCCTTGCAGCTATGAATTTATGATATGATAGGATGGTCTACTTATCATATGTTTGTTTCCTATAGGCACAGATGGTCTGAATCCTCATCCTTACTTCCCTCTCATTAATCTGGCTGGACTCAGCTTGAGCACTCCATTCTTTTGCCCATACCTCCTCTGATCTCCAGAAGGTTAGTCCTAATCTGTTCTACATGATAGGATGGTCTACTTCGTTAAGTTCATGCTTGACCAGATCAAACCTTCCCCATCTCCTAAACTCCTTTGTCAGCATATCCACCATCTCAGATTCCTTCTCTTCAAATAGGTCAGGGTAGAGTAAGTTGATTTCTTTAGATATTCTCTTCTCTACCCTTTCTGATATCTCAGTAGCCCAAGAAATCAGCTTGACATCCCCAACATCAGCTATGCCAATCGGTGGGCACCAATATCTCAGACATTCAGAATAAGTTTTAGGGTGTGGGAGCCCACTGAGAGGAACATTGCATTCACCGACCTGACTGGGCTTATAAATTTGATCTTTGGCCCTCGAATCCCGCGGGAGATACCTCCACACCCCATGCATGTCCTTGGAGAAGTCAAAATCCTCATAGATGGTGGGATTCCTCAGTTCTGTCTCTTCATCAGAGGGTATGAGGGAGTCATCATATGACAATTAAAAATCAATATCACCTCCCTGTCCACCGCGTGTGGACTCAACATGGTCTGACTCAATTTGAAACTAAGTCGGGCCAATTTCAGGCTGGGACTGAGTAATGTCAGTTTCAGCATGGGAAGAGACTTCCCTTTGCACAATCTCCTTCCCTTTCTCATTTCCTTCTGCCAATTTATCCGGGGTGGTCACCTGCAATCTCTCCACATTCTTCTTCAAGATCTTCTCCTGGTCAACAAGGACACCTTCAATGATAAGATTTGCTAATTGTGCCTCAAGACTCGCCGGTTGTACTAGGTCGGTCAGCCTTGTCTCAGTTTCAACCTCCTTCGCTCTTTTTTCAGGGTCGGTCACCCCTTCAACAATCTCCTTCTCCACCATCACTTCAACAATAGGTTGCTCAGTTTGTTTATTCGAATGCTGGTCAAGACCGTGAGCCTCATTGTATAGATTTGCAAACATTTGATCCTCAGGAGTATCATTCTGGCAGAGGTGTCCATTAAAGTGTCATAATCATCTCCCTTATGCTTTTTCCGGCTCTTCTCTGCATGCTCCTTTTCTTTCTGTTTGTGAGCAGAGGCCTCAAACTTAGCTTCTCTCATCTGCCTTTCCTCCTCTCGGACTTTCTTGCTTCCTCTTTCAACTGCCACTTTCTCTACTCCTCTCTTGCGGCGCTTCAGAGGCCTAGAAGTGGAAGTTCTTGCCCTGTAGACAATTATGGGGATAGTCACTCCTTCGAACAATCCCTTGGTTGGAACAACGGGCTTCTTAGCTTGAAATTTTTTACTTAGCCTCTTGTAGGGAGGTTTGCTCGGATCCTCCCCGAGATTAGTCAGTTGGGGGAGGTCCTCCATCGCCTTTTGGAAGCTTTCTTCCCTCTCCACATTAGACTCAGTCGCCTCCTCGTCATCACCACCTTCTTCATCAACACCTTCCTCATCAGAATTAGAGTTGTTCAGATCATGCTTGGTTGGCATGAAATTAGTTAGGATCAAAAGTTCACCATCATCCACCACTTCCAACACTTTATTCAACAAGTAGCTTATTTTCAATCTGAACACAACATTGATTGCAAAAGTTCCCTTACTCTCGATTGTACTATTTCTCCCGACATAATCTAACAATCATTCAAAAACAAACTCAGCCCAGTTCCCATTGACTTCATCATTAATTACCAACAATAGGGAATACTTATTCTTTCTCATTTTGGAGTATGACCCAACCTCGCACTGCATCATGTGGATCGCAATGTCACCAAGGAATTTGTAGAAGGAATCAAATTCGCTGGTTTTGTGGTTCATCTTCCAGTCTATCTGAACATCCTCCTTCTTCCATTCATTCTAGTGCTCCTCCATGTGCTTCCTCATCTTCTGATTACCACCACCTTGCAGATAGGTGTGGATTTGAACTCCATCATTGAGAAGGTTGAACACCCCATTGAGGAATTTGGAATTCACTCGGATCGTCACACTCGCCACTGAGGTATTGAATGACTTTTTATGTGAGGCCACCACGACATTTGAATAGAATTCGACAACAATATAAGGGTGTGATGGATTTATATACTGAAAGCATTATGATTGGTATATTATGTACAAGGTCGATTGGTTAATATACTGGGGATCATAAATGTTGTATGTTCATCTCCTGTCTGAATTAACAAACATGTGTTGCAAACACTCTGATCCTCTTATCTCGTCGATAGGGAGATCATACTGTGTGTAGTAGATCACGGAAGATCGTATGGATCGTTTGACTTAGCAAGATATAAATAGCTATCACAGCTGAGACAGTTCCAGGATAAACTGTCAGTGTAGGCTGTTGCATACGCGGTAATAAGCATCTTATCTTGGATGGCTTGGTATGCTGGTGTGGGGGACTGATAAGCTCGTTTTTCTACTCACTTATCGCTTTGTTTTTCCTTTCTTTTATGCATTTTAGTATGTTTTCTTGAATAAACTGAGCATGAGTATATATTAGAGGGTATTATGCTTGCCATGGTAAGATTTTACAGGTTTTAGGCCAAATCCAATGGAGAACCCGTACTGAAAGCAGCAGATGTTCAAAGAAACAGTCACTACTTCTTCCACCGTTGGAATCTGAGCTAATGGAGCATGGCATTTGAAAGATCTTTGAGTTATCTTTCCAACGCAACTAGAATCGGATCAATCGGAGTTCGGATGTGAAAGTTATGGCCAAAATCGTGAGACTGCGCAGAAGGGTCGGAAGTGGCGGAAACGTCTCTGTTT
>JAPKLW010001263.1:36175-101767 GCA_026898455.1 Plectranthus barbatus
ATATCTGCTTTGCTGTAGACATGGTAGCAAGATATCAGTCTAACCTTGGACAGGCGCATTGGACCGCGGTAAAGCACATACTCAAATACTTGAAAAGGACTAGGGACTATTATCTCGTCTATCAGTGTTAGGAGTTGTGCCCTGTGGGTTATACAGATTCGGATTTCCAGGCAGACCGAGACGAAAAGAAGTTCACCTCTAGCTATGTGTTTACATTGGGAGGTGGGACCATATCATGGAGGAGTGCAAAGCATGGAAGCAGAGTATGTGGCAGCTTCTGAAGCTTTGAAAGAAGCAGTATGGTTTTGAAATTTCCTTCTGGAGTTGGACGTGATTCCTAAGCTGCCCAAGACTATCACGATATATTGTGATTATTCGGGAGCTGTGGTTAATTCAAAGGAACAACTCACAGAGCAACAAAACACATTAAAAGGCAGTACCATATTATACGAGAAATCTTAGCAAGGGGTGATGTGCTAGTAGAGAAGATTGATACAAAAGATAATCTAGCAGATCCATTCACAAAGCCAGCCATGTAGAATGATTGATGTAATAGCTAGATTAGTTTAGACGCGTTATCCTCTAGAAAGCACCTGTATAATACTTTGAGTATAAGTGGGTGATTGATGGATTTATATACTGAAAGCATTATGATTGGTATATTATGTACAAGGTCGATTGGTTAATATGCTGGGAATCATAAATGTTGTATGTTCATCTCCTGTCTGAATTAACAAACATGTGTCGCAAAAGCTCTTATCCTTTTATCTCATCGATAGGGAGATCATATAGTGTGTAGTAGATTACGGAAGATCGTATGGATCGTTTGACCTAGCGAGATATAAATAGTTATCACAGTTGAGACAGTTCCAGGATAAACTGTCGGTACTGTAGGCTGCAGCATACGCGGTAATAAGCATCTTATCTTGGATGGCTTGGTATGCTAGTTTGGGGGACACATTGATGAGGACCTAAGTTGAGATCAATTCTTTTATCTGACATTAAGAGAATCTAGGTCTCTATGGCTTGATGAGATCCTAAACCTAAATGAAGTTACAAAAGTATATGCAGATTGTGTATCACTTTGAGTTGCAGTGAAAAGCTCTAGTTGAGCCTGTATATCTGTATCTTGGGTGATAGCATTCTGTGTATGATTGTCTGGTACTAGAACTAGGTAACCACATCCAGTATAGGATGGTGACATTCCGTAAGCAGCTCAAAAGGTTCATTATGCTAAAGTCCTGCAGGCTGATTAATTTCAAGCATAAGTGAAAAGGTTTGAGTGGATTGACTCAGGAATATAAGATGTTAATTAATTAAATAGCTTGTCAGAGCTTAAATTAATTAACGAATGTCTGTAACCTTAAATGTGGGGATAAACTGAGCCCATGCAACCTGTACCTCAAAACATGATAGCAAATAGGTAGGACATTATTGATTCTTTGGTGGAATGATTCAATATTAATTAATTAATTATATTCTAGGTTGACTATGGGAATTAATTAATTGATAGGCCTTATTTGTTGTTTGCATTCTGGTCCCTAGTCTGGCTCATGAAAACTCAGGCCCAATAGAAGTCCAGAGTTTTCCTATAAATAAGTCTCAGTTTCTCAAATCACAAAACTGATATGTGCGTAAAATGACCTATATTTCGATGTGTGTGCATGCATGTTTGAGTCCATTTTACTCCCATATCATATGTTTTTGTCTACTGTTTGTTGTGTTTTCCTGTGTTGTGTGTTTTGGATGGTGTAGGTTAGGTTTTGAGCAGTATTAGTCATTTTTGGATTAATTTTAGAGGAAAATCACCCAAACCTGTAGAGACCGGTCGATCTGGGCTGTTCAGAGGCATATTCCGGTCGATCCTGCAGAAGATTGGTCAATCCGAGCATTTCAGAGGCAGATTTCGGGTGATCCAGGCAGTGCTTGACTGATCTTCCATTTCAGAGAAAGATTTTGGTCGAGAAAATCTTGTTTCAGTCGATCGTGACCAGGCTGAGCAGCAGTATCTCTGTTTCTGGATATCTCGGGCAATCTCTTTTCATCCCGGGCAATCCGAGGCTCTGCTTGCTCATTATAAAAGGGGAAAACAGTTATTTTAAAAACTTTTGTCAAATCTAAACAAAAATATCCTAAATTCTCTCGAGGATTCCCTCTACCATTTCCTTCCAAACCTCACCCAAGGTGTCAAGAGCTAATACATCATCCTTGGAGAAGAATTGAAGATCCAAGGGGGTAGATCAAGATCAAAGTGCTCAATTAGGAGAAGAAATTCATCCAAACCTATCTCTTGTAATGTTTTGCTTTCAAATGGATATTGTAATGTTGAACGAGATAGCTATGGGATTCTAAACTTCCTTGGATGTTGATTTGGATTAAGGTGTGAGAAAATTAGGTTGAATTATGTATGTTTACTTTCCTATTTTAGATTGAATTGCACTAGAGCTTGTTCATATGCACCTAGGTGTAGGTAATAGCCAATCTACGTGTTAATTGACACGAATATTGTAGCCAACACGCGGATAGGAGTGTCGCAAATAGTGTGAATTCTTGTGTTCCTCGATCCAATCCCTGTGCGAAGGAAGGGCATTGGATAATGATTTACGAGCTTTTAGGAGTGAATTAGGAGCCGATAACGTAGCGGTTTGAGGTTTCTAGTTTCATCTACGGTCAACTCGTTGTGATAGGGGGTTGGCTAGTGTAGGGTAATAGTCCATCCATCTAGGAATATATAGGTTTGCACCATAATTCAACTCAATTGGATCACACTGACATCTTTATCAACATCCCTTCTTTCTCCTTTGAGCATTTGTGAGACTTGTTCTACCATTTTGATTACGAAATTGAAGAATTGTTTTAAAATATCAATTGATGAATAATGAGTTTGATTGTTGCTTTATTGTTGCTTTAGTTAATTTAAATTTGAGCTTAGGAAAATAGAACAAAAACTCAACGACTTGAATTTGCCTAGCTATATGAATCCTCACGATTAAACGGTATTCCTTTGGGTGAAGCGAGAAGATCCTTGGATTGATATTTTATTACTTGAAGAAGCATTACTTTTGAGTGATCAATTTTAGTGCCATCAAGTTTTTGGCGCCGTTGCCGGGGATCTTAAATAGTAGGTTATTGAATATTGTTGAAAGTGTGGAATTTTGTAGGCTAGGTGTTTGTTAAATTGTCTAGGTGATTACTAAGTTTTGTTTAATTTGTTGTTTGTTATTTTGCTATTGGTTTGTGTCTTTTATTTTAGAATTGTTGTCGAATTTTGTAGGTAGTTTATGATAACAAGGTCGAAGGCTCGTTTGAGAGAATAACAAAAAGTTCGAGAAAGATTTGAAGGTGAAAGAGTTGGAATAGAGATTGGAATGGAGAACCAACATGAGACCGGAAGGATTGATGAGCTGGAAAGGCAACTGGAACTTGTGAGGGCCATAATCAATGAAAGGAATGAACTAATAAGGCCGCTTCAATATCTATTTAGACCGCAAGGTGAGCATGTAACCGGTGGTTTTCGGTTGGGAGTGAACGCCACACAGTTTGAGATAAAACCACAGTTGGTCCAGATGATTCAAAACAATTAGTTTGGGGGGCATGCGACCGAAGACCCAAATGTCCACATTTCAAGGTTTTTGGAGATCACAGATATGATAAAGATTAATTAGGTACCCCAGGACCAAATACGGTTGCAGTTGTTCTCTTTTTCCTTGCGAGATGGTGCTCATCACTGGTTTGAAGGGCTGGATAAGTCGAATATAGCTACATGGGAGGAACTTCGTGAGAAGTTTTTGTTTAAGTTCTTTCCTCCCAGTCTCACATTGAAGAGACGAGCTGAGATTACGTCGTTCGGTCAGAGATACGATGAACCACTCTATGAAGCATGGATCCGATTTAGGGAGTTACTCCAGAAGTGTTCGAGGCATGGGCTCTCGAGGAGTCAGCAAATTTATAATTTTATGGGGGTTTGAACTATGAAACGAAGATTATGATAGATTCCTCTTCGGGAGGTGCCTTCCTAGATCAAGAGGAAGATGAAGCTTGGGGGACGATTGAAAAGATGGCGGATAATAGTTATCATTGGCTAAGAGAAAGAAAAGATTATCGATCGATCAAGATGGTGGATGAGACAAAGGAGAGTGATGAGTTAAAAGAAGAGATAACCATGATGCAAAAGAAACTTGATGCATTGTCTACTTCGGGAGGTAGAAGGGGAGATGTGATGATGATGAAGTATGAAGAAGGATACCCGGAGAGCATGAACTTTGTAAATCCAAGAATGGGGTACAACAACATGAGTCCTCAATACAACCCTCCGGGGAACATATTTTATCACCCTTCTAACCGCTTTCATCCGAACTTCTCCTATGTGAACCCCAAATGTTGGAAAATTATTCCTAAAATCTCCCTTAGGATTTATTTGTAAAAAGGTTTTGTTGAATCAAACCTTAGCATGTGGTCGATCATTTGCTGAATTCTAGATAGACTAGCATACCGTGTAATGTCCTGTATAGGTCAAATATTGAGTTGTAATAGTTTAGTTTGCTAGAAGATTTCCTAGCAGATGTCGAAGGACGGCGTTTGCTAGAAATCATATGCTAGGAGAATGCTAAGACTTTAGCATTTACTAACATTCAGCAAACCCTGAAAGATGCTAGCAGAACAGACGTCAAAGGATCGAGTGTTAGCGGAAGCCTTCAGCAACAAAATAAACGATAGCAGATTGCTAATGAACATTAGCAGAGCAAGAGTGTCAAAGGCTGAAGCCATACTGTCGTTCTGACAAAAGTACACACAAAGGACGAGACTTTCCCGAAGTAGTTCGAAAAGTACAGATCAACGCCAAAAGCGACTGATCAAGTCAAATCACTCGGACAAAGGAGCCGTTGTGTCTAACGGATATGGAGATTCAAGATATGAATCTCCATCTATAAAAGGCAGGTCCAAAAGTGAGAATCGACTACTACTACTACTGCTTCAATCACAACCGACATTTGCAAACATTCAAGTGTGAGATTCCTTTGACAAAGCGAACAAGCGAAAAGTAGTCAGTTGAGAGCTCGTGATAAAAGAAGTATTCAAAGCTCTCAACAACCAAGAAGTGTCTTTCATTGAATATCTGACACTTCTCTTTAAGAGATTCCTTAACTTCGGTTGAGAATCTTCAATCATTGGGATAACTTCCATCCTAGGAAGATCCAACAGTCATCCCTAAAGAGGATTGACTCCGACGGGCTTCTAGCCGTATTCCTGAACAGTTTCAAGGGAAACTATAAAAACCTGACTAACAGCAAAGGACAAGTTATACGAAGGTTCCGCCCTTGACTTGGCCGTAGCTGTGTTTGGAAAAGTACGAATCATCGGAGGATAGCTTTGTTGTGGCCGGTCCAAAAGTTCGCCGCCTACTACAAGTGTTTGGCAATTCCTTGTACTTTCGTATACTTTTCTAGTGGAAATCTTAGCATTTCGGCTAAGGAGTGGACGTAGATCTATTTGGATCGAACCACTATAAAATACTGTGTTCATCTACTGTTTTATAATTAACTGTTCAAAACTGATTTAAAACCTAGCAACTGATTTGCTAGCGTATATCTGAGAAGAAACATATAACATATCTTGAGCTTAAATACTCCTTAAACAAAGATAAGTGTAAGTGACGTTTAATCATTCCGCTGCATTTCGTGTTTACACTTAAGCACGACGACTCTGATATTTGAGGACCAACAAGTGGTATCAGAGCAGGAGGTTGAAAAACCGACTGCTTCTGAGTCGCTTTGAGACCTGATCTATCTTTTCCTTGCACTTTCACCCTTGTTTTATCTATCTAGCTCAGGAAACTATTCAAGGAGCAAACAGAATGTTGAATCATTCACTTGGAAAGTACAACAGGGAGAACTTTACATCATGGAAGAAGCTTGCTCTCATACAGCTTCAGAGTATACATCCTGAGATGGCGGATGTACTGGTAAGAGGTCCTATTAGAATTATGAAAGCTAACACCTTTATAGGACATGATCCTGCTGAAGGAGAACCAAGGGCTCCAAGACCCCCAAGACCTCAAATGATTCCTAAACCTTTTGAGGAGTACACAAGTGAGGATAAGAAGAGAGCTCAATTAGAGCACGTGGCAAAGAAATTGATCCTTGATTCCCTACCAAAGCTGATGGCAGACAAAGCTCTTGACCTTGACACTGCTAAGGAAATGTGGGATTATGTGTGCGAGTCCTCTCAGGAGACAGACCAAATGAAACGCAACAAACTAAAGGTAGCTGTAGATAAATACGAATCTTTCTCCATGTTTGCAGGAGAATCCATACAAGCTATGGAGGAACGCTTCAACGCTATAATTGGGGAGCTTAGTAATCTTGGAAAGAAGTATGAGAATGGAGAAATGAACCACAAGATCATTTCCAAGCTGTATCCTAGAGATGACTGGTTTGTCAAAATGACTAGTCTGAGTGAAAAAGACCTCAGCAAAATGACTACATCCGAGGTATTCGCTCAACTCAAAACTCATGAATTTATAATACAACAGTCGAAAAAGAATGAAGCAGCTATAGCACAAGCGTCATCTACATCCACTGCTGGCTCTGAGGATATAGCATACTTTGCTAAGAAAGATTTTAACAAGTTTAAGATGATGAAGCCCTACCATAACCAAGAAAGGTCTGCTCCAGCAACACCAACAAAGGAGGTTGCTTCAACCTCAGGTTCCCAGCCTGTCGATCTAAATATCAGCGAGCTGGAAGAGAAAATGAAAAAGCTTCAGAAGTTGCTGATGGAGGCTAAGACCGAGAAGGAAACCAAGAAAACTCAGCCGTCATCCTCATATGCCTGCTCAGCAGAGCGAAAGACTAGATCTTGCTTTGAGTGTGGATCTCCTGACCACTTGAAGCATGAATGTCCGAAAGTAAGCAAAGAAGAGAGAGAGCGCTTAAAGCAAAGGTTTGAATGACGTGCTGTTAAAGCAGTCAAAAGGGCGCTCTTGACAAGAACAGAAGCTCAGGATATTCCTGAAAATGATGAGGAATACTATCTCTCTTCTGAGGAAGACGATGAGGAGGCCATGCTAGTTCTGATGGCAAACTTTGTGGATGAACAATTTGCTAATGCAGATGCGAAACAGAATGCTAAAACGGCTCTAGCAGTCGATGACAACGAGGTACTTTCAGTAAGCATTCCTAGTTCTGCAACTATAGAGGAGTCAGAGGAATTCACCTTAGATTCTGAGGAAGACTATCTCACGAAACTAAGTGTAGAATTATCGAAAATGTATGAGATTAAAAATGAAATCATTGGGGAGAACGCCTTGCTAAAATTTAAAATTACAGATTTGACCGAGGAAGTCGAAAGACTGAGGTCTGAAAGTGAGGATTTTTCAAAGCTTAAAGCAAGCTTCTCCGAATTGTTGACAAATTTTCATAATCTTGAAAAGGAGAACCTAACTTTGAAAAACAAACCCCAAGAAAGGTGCATTTGCAATTATACATCCAGCAAGGCAGTACTCAATGCCATTGTAAGCCAACAGAGAAATCACAATGATCGCTCTGGTTTGGGCCTTGGATATTCGGATAGAGCAACTACTTCCAAGGTGAAACCAATTCTATTTGTTTCAGCTGGAATGATAAATGCTGAAAAATAGAAAGGAATTGTCATTGCTGAATCATCCAATGCTAAGCCAATTGCTGAGCAAAAGAATGAACGTTCACAGAATACGCCTGTAGGATCTCAGCAGAGGTCTCCCACAGAGACTGCTAAGTATTCGTCTGCTAGACCGCAGCAGAGGCGTAGGTCAGAATCTGCTAAACATACAACTCATGGACCTCAGCAGAGGAACCCAAGGCTGAATGTTGTGCATGAATCTGCTAAGCCTCAGCAGAGGAACAATAGAACGAATACTAAGTATGTGTCAGCTGGACCTCAGCAAAATCCGAGAGCATATACTAAACCGTATTCAGCAAGACCAAGGTATGCTGAGCGTTATGTTCTAAACGCAAGGACAACTAAACCTACCTTTCACCCAAGAAACCAATATCATTACAATGATGTAAAGCCAATATATCAGGAGAACACATTACATAGGAGGAACACCTATGTAAGGCCCGAGCCTAATCCATTCGTATTTTCAAGGGCAAGGAAGGCCAAGCACACCAATGCACCGAGATATAAATATGTCAAACATGTTAAGCCAAAGGTTGAAGAAATGGTAAACAGTGAAATCAAGAAGAAAATCTTGAAAGTCACTAAAATGTGGGTTCCGAAAGGAGCTATGATCCTCGCTAATCCTGCAGGACCCGACGCTAAACGGGTACCTAAATGAACTTAATCATTTGTGTTGCAGGAACAGGGTCCAAAAGCTCAAACTACTTCAAGTATTTCAAACGAGTGGATCCTTGATAGCGGATGCTCAGCGCACATGACGGGAAATGAAGAGCTGTTCTCAGACTTGCAGAGATTTCTCTATATTTCAAAAGTCGAGTTTGGAGATAACAGTGAAGGCAAAGTTGTGGGAAGGGGATGCATAGAGAGCAATGGATTGAGGATAGTTAACGTAGCTCTCGTCTCCAACCTTAAACACAATCTGCTAAGTATTAGCCAACTTTGCGAGAATGGGTATACTGTTTCATTTGTCAATACAGGTTGTACTATTGCTGAAAATGTTACAGGGGAAGTGAAACTTAGAGGCATCCGAATGGTTGGCCTATATGTGGTTGACTGGGAAAGTGGTCAGCAACACTCTTGCTTCCTAACCTTGAACAAAGAGGAAACAACATGGCTCTGGCACAAGAGGTTAAATCATCTAAATTTTAAAACTATTAACCACCTGGCCAAGAATGAACTTGTTGTAGGTTTGCCAGCTGAGACATTCAGAAAAGAAGGCGTATGTAAGGCATGCCAACAAGGAAAGCAGACCAAAGCCTCGTTCAAATCCAATCCTGAGAAGGCTACTTCAGGGAGAATTCTTGAACTCTTACACATGGACCTGTTTGGACCAGTCCAACCACCCACTGTGAACAAGAAAATATATACACTTGTGGTTGTTGACGATTTTTCCAGGTACACGTGGGTTTGTCTTCTAAAGACCAAGGATGAAGTCAAGATCCTTCTGCCTGAGCTGATTCTTAAAGAGCAGAATAACAAGGAAGTTACAGTGAAAAGAATTAGATCAGATAATGGGACTGAATTATGTAATGGGATTCTGATGGACTTTTGTGCGGAAGCTGGTATTCATCATGAGAAGTCAACTGCTAGGACCCCCCAGCAGAATGGGCTAGCAGAACGAAGAAACAGGACCTTGAAGGAAGCGGTGCGGACTATGCTTGCTGATTCAGGACTCAGTGGAAAGTATTACGGAGAAGCGGTTATGACTGCTTGTTACACTCAAAATAGGAGCGCGATTAACGACATATTTAACAAGACTCCTTATGAAGTGTACAATGGTCGTAAGCCTTCTATCAATCACTTTCGTGCTTTCGGTTCAACATGTTATATCCATAACAATGGGAAGTCTAAACTTAACACTTTTTCGCCAAAATCTGATGAGGGTGTTTTCCTAGGATATGGACATCCCTCTCATAAAGGCTACCGAGTGTTAAATAAGACAACTCAACTTGTGGAAATAACATGCAATGTTATTTGTGATGAGTCTACTTTAGTGCGTAGGGTAACCAAAGGAAAAGAGGATAGCAATCATGAGACCAATGATGTCAATGATCAATCTTTACTGAATTCTTTCGAAAATATGAATATTGATCCGACTAGGTCTATGAATGATGCTGATCCAACATTGACGCACTCAGCAGGTGACCAGACTGCTAATCGGGCTAGTGATGCTAATGATCATGCTGAGGCCACCTCTACAGTATATCTAAATGAAAATTTGGATGTTGCGGGAGTTCTTGATGACCAAGACGACGTGGAATCTGCTGAAGATCTTAGCAGAGGAGTTGCTGAGATTCCAATCGCGGAAGAACCTGTTGCTGAAATCCCAGCTGATACTGTACCTACCAATGAAGCTCCTATCATTGAAGTTCCTGTAGCAGATGAAGAAGGTGGAGCTGCTGACGTTCTTGTTGCTGAGCACCAGGAGAATGAAGAGGAAAATGCTCATACTGATAACGATCAAGAAGGAGTACCAGTTGCTGAAACTCCAGCACAAATCAGACCTACGTGGCTTCGTGCTCATCCCCTAGATGATGTTCTTGGAAACGTAAATGATCCTATCTTAACCAGAAAAGGAAATGGCAATGCTATGCTGGCGTGCTACATTTCCGGTGAAGAACCCAAGAAAGTCGAAGAAGCTCTGCTCGATCCAGACTGGGTGAATGCTATGCAAGAGGAGCTTGCAGAATTCACGCGAAACAAAGTATGGGAACTAGTTGATAGGCCTGCTCACCAAAGTGTTATAGGCACTAAGTGGGTGTTCAAGAACAAGAAAGATGAATCCGGCCTATTAGTCAGAAACAAGGCTCGTCTTGTAGCTAAGGGCTATAGACAATGCGAGGGAATAGACTATGATGAGACGTTTGCTCCAGTAGCAAGGCTGGAGGCAATTCGCCTATTTCTAGCGTATGCTGCTTGCCACGAATTCGATGTGATGCAAATGGACGTGAAGAGCGCATTCCTAAATGGTGAGCTTAAAGAAGAAGTTTACGTTGAGCAGCCACCGGGTTTCGAACAGGGTAATCAAGTCTACAGACTCAAGAAAGCCCTGTATGGATTAAAGCAAGCACCAAGAGCCTGGTATGGAACGTTGTCTAAGTTCTTGCTGACCAACGGTTTTCAGAAAGGCAGGATTGATCAAACCCTTTTTCGGATCAAAGATGGAGATAGTATCCTGCTAGTCCAAATTTATGTGGACGACATAATTTTCGGATCAAAGAATCAAGATCTATGCGATAGATTCTCCGACCTAATGACTAGCAATTTTCAAATGAGCATGATGAGAAATATGTCTTATTTCCTTGGATTACAAGTTTAGCAGTCTAGAGAAGGAATTTTTATTCATCAAACGAAGTATACTCGCGATCTCATAGCGAAATATTGCCTTGAGAAGACAAAGATCCTAAGGATTCCAATTAGCACAGCATGTATTGCTGCGCTTGAGAAGGAAGGAGATGATGTGAATCCAACTCTCTACAGAGGAATTATTGGTTCACTGCTGTATCTCACCGCTAGCAGACCGGATATATCCTTTGTCGTTGGCTTATGTGCTAGATATCAAGAAAATCCAAAGAAGGCTCATTTAGATACTGCTAAGCGGATTGTGCGATATTTGAAGTGCACAGAAGGTCTGGGAATTTGGTATCCAAGAGCAGACAGTCTTGCTCTAAGTGGATATTCAGACTCAGATTTTGGAGGATGCAAGATTGATAGGAAGAGCACGAGCGGTACTTGTCAATTTCTGGGACACAAGCTCATTAGTTGGTTTAGCAAAAAGCAGCACTCTGTTGCTACATCTACTACCGAAGCAGAGTATGTAGCTGCTGCTACCTGTTGTTCGCAAATTTTATGGATAAGGCAACAGTTGCAAGACTATGGGATTTCTCCCGAATGTGTGCCAATTTATTGCGACAACAATAATGCTATGTGCATTACCAAGAATCCGGTCCATCATTGTAGGACCAAGCACATTGATATCCGTCACCATTTTATTCGTGATCATCAGGAGAAGAAGGATATTGATGTTCACTATATATGCACTGTAGATCAGATAGCTGATATATTCACAAAGCCCCTAGCTGAATCCAGATTCAAGGAGTTATGCATTAAGTTGGGTCTTATGGAGTTGGATAATGCTATGGATGAGTGAGATGCTATTCTTATTCTTTTTGGATTTCTTGGATTTCATGAAGACATCATTAAGTATTCTGGATGCTGAATACGTCTGCTGAGGAATGTTTGTTTTCACAAGAATGGCTCGTACAAAGAATGCTAAGCAGACAATGGTTGCTGATCTTTCAGCAAACGTCAAAATTGGAAGTCAAATTCGTAAAGTTCTGCATATTTCAAAAACCATATCATTCCATTCATTGAAGGTTATCTTTACAAAAGAGGGTTGATAAAATATAAACAACAACATGCTTCCTATTCTAGGGAGAACGAAGCTTGAACGAGAAGAAGTCCGTATCCAGAAGGTTAGATCGTCCTTCTGCTATCTGAGGAAAGCTCTGCTCCAGTAGCCAGCTGAGCTGCATTCCATTCAGCAGAGGCAAAGGGTAAAGTCGGACACATTCTCGAACGCTGTCAAAGATGTAGCCCGTCCAGTCAACCTCGGCTTCATCATCAATGGCCATCATGACTTGCCATGTCTCCCTTGAAAAAAAGAGAGATAGTCGAGACCTTCTCCCAACAACATGTTGTGGGCGATATGAAATATCACCCAGTAAGGAGTCTGCAGATCATATGCTTAAGCAGAAGGAGTGAACTCAAACCAAGAGGACCGTCGCCATTTCTGCCATGACGACCATTTAGGGGCCACTTCCATCAATCGATAGTCCAACACTGACTCTGGATGCCTTGGAAGGCTGAAACGTTGAGAAAAGAAGTCCGGAGACCAACAGACTCGCTTGCCGCAGAAGGAACCAGAGATGACTCCTTCCTACACAGAACACTCCTTGATAAAGTCTCGGAGAATGTCACCATGGAAAAGCCGTGGGGTGGCTGTGACAAATCGAGCCAACCCGCTCCGATTCCACGATGTAATCATCGTCATACAATTAGTACAAACCAGATTCATGGAGAATCTGATTACGGCGTATCTCTAAAGACTGACCAGGAGAATCCATAATTTCCTTTCTTTTGAGGGAAGACTTGGAAAGAAACAATGAAGAAGTTTGCAGAGCAGGGTGCTTGTGTGTTAAGACTCACCACAAGAAGGATCTCTTTATAGAAGAAGATGCATTACTTTTCATTTATGACAGTTAGATTTCTAGTGAAAAGTCGTGATGATTCATATCTCAAAATATGAAACGATGAGTATAGAAGAATCGTCATGCAAGTCAAATCAACTCAGCCGACGACGTTCGATGGTCATCTGCTGCGTGTTTAATACTCACAGACGGCTGCGATGAGTTGAGAAACACCACGTCAGATCACTCAAAATTTTTTGGAAGAAGAAACAACGTGACGGGATGTACGTATTCAAGGCTGTCGATCTATCCTGTCTGACAGAACCCTCCCAACCGTCAGATTCAATATCGAAAGTATAGCAAAGACTGCTAGACTTTGAGGGCATGGTTGCTGCTGGATATTCAGTAGAGTGAATGGATATGCTCGATGAATCATCTGCTAGGACTCTAGCAGAGTTGCAGACAGAAGTCTACTCAGCAAAGTCGATTCGGAATTTTACTACAAGTCAATATTTTTTCAAAGCTATTACATATGGCTTGCGCAAACATATGGTTGGAATCGCATGGTTCGTCAAGAATTCACAAAGCTTAAGTATGAGTTACTTGGAATGAAATATTTACAATTTCATATATATGAAATTACAAAAATATTTTCATGGGAAAAGAAAGTTCAACAAACTTAGAAGAAGGAAGGCAATGGCCTGAAAGGATAAAATTTCATCCCCCTAAGGTTGGAGGGAACTAGAGTGAGATCCGAGAATCTCTGCTCTAATAGCCAACTCAATGGCATCCCATAGGGGAGAGGAAGATGTGGGAAACTCTGGACGCATCGCTGTACCCTCTGAAAGACGAAGGCTGCCCAGTCGACCTCTGCCTTATCGTCGATCGCCATCATGGCTTTCCAAGTCTCGCGAGAGAAAATCATGTCATCAGGATCTTCTCCTACGACCATGCCGCAGACAATCTGGAAGAGGACCTTGTATTGCTTTTGCAGGCCGTATGCTGAGGGAGTTGGAGAAAACTCGAACTCAGGAGAAACTCTACACTTCATCCACAAAGTCCACTCCGGAGCTATCTCATCTCTGCGATAGTCCATGACAGAAATCGGACCCTGTGGCAAGCTGAAATCTGCAGCAAAGGTGTCAGCAGTCCACCTCACTATCTGATTCTGGAAGACACTGACAATGGAGTTTCCATCGGCCTCACTCGAACGAATGAAGTACCTAAGATGTTCCCGTTGAAAAGCATGTGGAGTAAGGCATACGAATTTGCCCAGACTGCTGGCATGGAGACTTGTCATCATCGTCTCAGCCACCTGGTAATCGGCTTCATATACTGCATACAGACCAGAATCGCACAAGATTCTGTTTCGTGGTACATAAAGAACATAGGCTGGCTCCATGTTTTTTTGGAAGAGAGGATTTTTATTTCTTGAGAAAGGAAAGGAAAGTTAGCAAGAAGGCGTATCAAGAAAATTCTCAAGACCATGCTATTTATAGACTCATTTCGGTCTACTATTTGTCTCGGGATACGACCAGTCGCTTTGAGATAGCCGTAATCTCATAAAGTGAATGTCAAATCGGAGATAATTACGTTCAAGCAAGAACCAGAGATGGAGAGAGATAAATTTTATATATCGGAGATATAGAGAGTATTGGCCTTACGTGGAATCTATTGACCAATTATACTCATTATCCGACGTCAGAAATTATCGCTGATAAGATTGCTCTGGATGCTGAGATTTACAGCTGTTGAAGCTTTCATTCAGACGCGGGAGATTTTTAAATCTCTTAAGAGGTGCATTTAATGATCGCAGACGGCGGCGACAAATTAGATCGTGCCACGTCATCGGCACTCAAGTTCTGGAGAACGTGCGTACTCGCACGACTTGACCCTTCAACCCCAGCCGTTGATCGAATTCAGAGAGGAAGCAATCTCTACTGTTAGATTCAATTAATCTTCCAAACCCTCTCATCTCTCCACAAGCCGCGATTCAAAACCCTATCTCTCTGAAACCTCTCTCATTCTTTTTCAAACCCTCTCCGAAATTTCTAACTCACTCAAAAATCCTCAACCATGGCAACCAACCCCAACTCTCCAAATACCCAAAATACAGAATCAAGCGATACCACTCATCCGGAATCATCTCATACAGAAAACCCAGATAGCCTGCTCCAACCTCCCACCTTCATTTTTCCGCCCCCTACAGATTCGCCGTTGCATGTTCGACATGCACCCAACTTCACCGGAATTATGAAAAAGGAAGACATTGATGAGTCAGTTCCATACAGCATATTGGTGGTTTTGGCTCGGAAAAAGGAGTTATCCAGCCATACGACAGAGCAGAGGCGTCTGGCACAAATCATGAAAGATAGAATTCTCTATATGCCTCTCGCCGTCAAACACATTCCACAGTGGATTTTGGATCTGCTCAACTCAGAATTACTGGTAAAATACCTTTCTGCTGAGCCTGACCGCTTTCACCCACACATGGTTTCAGAATTTTATGCTAGGGCAGTTATGAATGATGATCAGAAGTCGTTTAAGACTTGCGTATATGGAAATTTTTTGGAAGTGAGTGCTGATTTATTTTCGAGGTCGTTTGGGCTTCGAAACTATGGGGCAAAGATCTCTCAATACAAGGTCAATGATCTTGTTGAGATGGAGAAACGCTGGAATCTTTGGAAGAAACCAGGGGAGCTAAAAGACAAGAAAGGGCAGGTGATTACCTTTAAAGTTGCTACACCGATTAACACTATGTCTGATGAGTACAAGCTCCTTGCGGAGATCGTAATCAAGATGCTCCAATGTGACGCTGATTCCTACTCAGAACTCTCTGCCAAGAAGTATGCCGTTATGATGGCATTGATTGACAATATTAAGGGAAATTGGGCAGAATTCTTCTTTGAGCGATGGGCTGAACATGCTCGGAAGAATGATCATATGGCAGTAGATGGAACGTTCTCTTCGAACGTAAATTTTGGGTCAAAGATCAGCAAATATTTGGAAATGCTGTTCACCAATACAGGAGTGGATCGTGGTGTAAGTCTGCTTCCTATGGACTACATCCCAGTGACGAAGAAAGAGCCCAAACCTGCCAATACCAGGAATCCTCGAAAATTGACAGGGAAATCTAATGTGGACAAGAACAAACCCACATCCCCTGAAGAGCCAGATGCAGCCACTATGGCAGTTCAAATACTACAGCCGGCCATTCCAAATTCCAATGTCTGCTAAAGAGATTGCTCTACTTCAAACAAATGCTGAGATAGAACACTGCTTCAAGAATCTTGAAGAGATTGAGAAATTGTGCAATTTACCAGCAGATCAGATCAATGAGATCATGACTGCGAAGGAAGCCAAACAGCCTCCACTTGTTCTTGGGGCTATGGCTATGGCTATTCCAACGAAAAAGAGATCGAACATCACCTCTCCTGTCCAAAAAGAAAAAAAGAAAACAAGGAGAAAACTGATTCTACTCTCAGAGCAGGAAGAACTAGAGAAAGCAGATGCAGAGAAGAAGGCTGCTGAAGCCAATCCAGATCGCATCCCTTTGTCCTCTAGATGCCTGGAAGAGCGGATTTAGGGAGTGAGAGAAACAAAGAGAAAACGAGACGCTCAAAGAAGAGAGCTTGAGAAGAAGCAATATCAGAAGTTTATTGCTGAGATGACGTTCGAAGGAAGAGACAAAGAATTTGAACGGATCAAGAAAGCTGCTGAAGAACACAAAGCTAAGAAGAAAGCAGCTCAACTTCTACAAGAAGCATTTCTGGAAGAAAAGGCCGCCAAGAAAGGGAAAGGCATCAAAGACGAAAGGATCAAAGACGGAAGGATCACGGTTTTAATTCCCCCTGTTGACAAAGAAGGAGCAATCATAGCTGAGCAAGACGCTATGACAGACGAAGAGCTTGTTGAAGCAATTCAAACCGGCAGATTCGATAGGGTGGAATTGATTATGGATTTGGAGAGCAGTTCCGATGAAGAACATTTCATCCGAGAATCATTCAGACGGATTCCAGGGAATCTGGACGAAGGTCCTTCTGGAGTCGAAAGAGAATCTAAAGCCAAGGGAGAAGATGGTGCTGAAGATGAATCTGCTGAGCAGATTGGACACACGGAGGAGCACTCGTTTGTTGAGCACTCATTTGCTGAGGAAGAAGTCCGCTCTCCGCAGATCGCTATCGAGGAATCATATGCTAGGGATGAGGACGCAAATCCTGCTAAAGGTCCTCAAGCAGAACTTCCTTCCGATACTAGAATAACTATCCATGAGAATTTCTCTGGAACCGATTTCGATGGAGAATCCACAGACGTATATGACGCTAGTTCTCTACGGAAAATCTCCACAGAATGCGGGGATCGACTTTGATTATCCTTCATTAAAAGTCAGGTAAACTCTGAGTTTGAATTGCTTGGACAAAACATTGAAAAATTCGTGACTTTGATGATTGAGGAGGATGTCAAAGAAATCTTTGCTGGAGTATTGGAGGAAGATACTTCCGATGGAAAGATCTTGGGATGCGAGTTCAGACGATGGAAGAAGTATGATTACATCTCTCAAGAACTCTGCATGGAGGAAAGAGAGATAATGATGGCGTGGAAAGGTTTGAATTTCTGGAAGCGTGAGGAGATATGGGCAAACAAATGGATGGACCAATCCCCCTGTTCCAAACAGTATAGTGATAAGGCATTATCGCCAGGCTCCAGTCCATTAAAGCTCATCGGCTGACATCTTCTTCACATTCTCTGCCCAAGTCTACATTTGCTCCGGATGGGTTGTCTGACACGCACATTCAATTATCTAAGCATCAGGCACGAGCAGCAGCTGAATACAAGAAATGCCAAGCTGAACTTGGGAAGTTCGAAGAATCAAAATTACAAGCTCGGCTAGCTGCGATTCATGAGGAAGAGGAGCGAAATGCTCGAAGGCTTGAAGTTGTTGCATACCGAAATAGAGAAGCAGATTTGCAGGATTATATGTTAGCACACTCTCTAGAAGAAGCTCGGAAGCTCGAGGAAGCTGCAATTGCTGCAGCTGAAGCAGAGTATTTGAAAGGCATCGAGGAGGTGGTATACTGCTAGCCACTACCACGCAAAGTACTACTGCTAACACAGGAACCACAGAAGAAGTCATGGAAGAAATCTCCACTTCCACTGCTAGGAGTCAAGCTATCATCGTGCCTACTACTTCATCTTTCCTTGCCACTCCGGTTAGCTCTCTCCAATTTCCAACATATCTGAACTCTGTAGTTCAAATGGCAATTCAAAGTGCTGTATCCACCATATCTGAGAGAATGGTGATAGAAGCCACGGACATATGTAGGGAGATTGCGGTAGTCAAGACGAATGTTGATACCGTAATGGCCAGGGTAAATTCAGTCGAGTCCGATGTTTCCTCTGTTAAGGCTTCTATGCAGGAAGTCAAGGCAGACATAGCAGAACATAAGCAACAGGTAGAACATACAGTTACATCCTTTTCCTCCAAATTTTTGGATGCTATCAAAGAGGGGGAAGCAAGGAGGATTGCTGAGGCTGCTGAGAGGAAGAAAGCAAAAGAAGCTAGAGCTGCTGCCAAAGAAGAGAAGAGGAAAGCTCTTGAGGAGCTAAAGCAGAAGGAAACAGAACTGAAAATCAAGATGCTCGAAGAGGAGAATGAGCGGATTGCTAAGGATCTGGAGTTAGAAGCCGCTGAACGTACTGCTGCTAAGGAGTTTTTGGATTCATTTGTGCAGATGGCATCAAGCAAATTTGATGAATTGGAGAAGCTAAAGAAACCTGCTCCAGACTCCTGACTACATCCTTACATCTGGTATTTTTTTTCTTCTCGCTTGTCTCCATCTATCATTTTCATTGTACTTATAATTCATATATCATATGAATGAAAATTGATCAGACTGAGACAACCTCTCATTGTCAATCTCTGATTTTCACTGTGTGCCTTAGTTGAAATAAACTATTTGTGTATTCAACGTATTTGAAAAATGATTGGATTGAGATTGAAAAAGTAAATGTCTACTAATTATTCTTGGGTGCTAGAATTTCTAGCATATTACCTTTGCAGCATTTACCTATGTGTTTAATCGTGAAATATTTCCCAGCACTTGTTGAGGGGGAATCTCATTTCTTGTTGCTTGAACTAAGGTGGATAAACTCTGTGTTAGATTGTTAGGATAACATTTTTTTGTAAACACAGACATTCTTTCTCTTAGCTTCAGCAAATGATAGTAAGCTTTGATCGCACCAAAAAGGGGGAAATTGTTGGGAAATTATTCCTAAAATCTCCCTTAGGATTTATTTGTAAAAAGGTTTTGTTGAATCAAACCTTAGCATGTGGTGGATCATTTGCTGAATTCTAGATAGACTAGCATACCGTGTAATGTCCTTTATAGGTCAAATATTGAGTTGTAATAGTTTAGTTTGCTAGAAGATTTCCTAGCAGATATCGAAGGACGGCGTTTGCTAGAAATCATACGCTAGCAGAATGCTAAGACTTTAGCATTTGCTAACATTATGCAAACCCTGAAAGATGCTAGCAGAACAGACGTCAAAGTATCGAGTGTCAGCGGAAGCCTTCAGCAACAAAATAAACGATAGCAGATTTGCTAATGAACATTAGCAGAGCAAGAGTGTCAAAGGCTAAAGCCATACTGCCGTTCTGACAAAAGTACACACAAAGGACGAGGCTTTCCCAAAGTAGTTCGAAAAGTACAGATCAACGCCAAAAGTGACTGATCAAGTCAAATCACTCTCGGACAAAGGAGCCGTTGTGTCTAACGGATATGGAGATTCAAGATTTGAATCTCCATCTATAAAAGGCAGGTCCAAAAGTGAGAATCGACTACTACTACTGCTGCTTCAATCACAACCGACATTCGCAAACATTCAAGTGTGAGATTCCTTTGACAAAGCGAACAAGCGAAAAGTAGTCAGTTGAGAGCTCGTGATAAAAGAAGTATTCAAAGCTCTCAACAACCAAGAAGTGTCTTTCATTGAATATCTGACACTATTCTTTAAGAGATTCCTTAACTTCGGTTGAGAATCTTCAATCATTGGGATAACTTCCATCCTAGGAAGATCCAACAGTCATCCCTAAAGAGGATTGACTCCGACGGGCTTCTAGCCGCATTCCTGAACAGTTTCAAGGGAAACTATAAAAACCTGACTAACAGCGAAGGACAAGTTATACGAAGGTTCCGCCCTTGACTTGGCTGTAGCTGTGTTTGGAAAAGTACGAATCATCGGAGGATAGCTTTGTTGTGGCCGGTCCGAAAGTTCGCCGCCTACTACAAGTGTTTGGCGATTCCTTGTACTTTCGTATACTTTTCTAGTGGAAATCTTAGCGTTTCGGCTAAGGAGTGGATGTAGATCTATTTGGATCGAACCACTATAAAATACTGTGTTCATCTACTGTTTTATAATTAACTGTTCAAAACTGATTTAAAACCTAGCAACAGATTTGCTAGCGTATATCTGAGAAGAAACATATAACATATCTTGAGCTTAAATACTCCTTAAACAAAGATAAGTGTAAGTGATGTTTAATCATTCTGCTGCATTTCGTGTTTACATTTAAGCACGACGACTCTGATATTTGAGGACCAACACCAACAATTCTCTCAATCCTCCGATGCAATTAGAGGGTGGGGGAAGTAGTAGTGAAGGTGGTTATGTTGGTGGAAGTGGTAGATATGGCACCCAAGAAGTAAAGACGAATCCTATTGAGGAGTTGGAGAAGAAATTTGAAAAGTATGATAGGATGTTTTGTGAGATTCAATTTCAAATATCATCCATTGCTAAGCAACTTAGTGGGAAGCACCAAGCTGGGAAGTTCCCAAGTGACACGGAGGTCATTCAAAAGAAAAGTTGTAGCATGGTTGAAGGTGAGCAAACACGTCATGAGATGACATTGGCCATGACTCCTAAAGTGGAGAATGTGGAGTTCGAAGTGGAAGAAGAAGTTTTAGCTAAGGAGGAAGTGAAAATTGTTGAAGAGGAACTTGGCACGGTTAGGAAGGAAGAACAAGATAAAGAAGTTCTTTTCTTTGACTATGTTAGAAAAGGGGATTAGAGATGCCTAAACAAGATGAGATACAACATGTGCCACTACTTGATGAGTGAATTGAGGAAGAGTCGAAAGAAGAGGAAGAATTGAGAAATGGAAGAGATGATCAAGGAGGAAAAAGAGTTGCAAATAAGAAGGAAGACCCGGGGAGCTTTATTGTGAGTTGCAAGATAGGGGATATAGAAGTTGAGAAAGCCTTGTGTGATTCCGGGGTTAGTGTGAATGTCATGTCTTTGAGCTTGTTTAAGGAATTGAAAGTAGGAGAATTGTAGCCCACTTGCCAAGTTCTTCAAATGGCTAATCATGCCTTGTTTTGCCCTAGAGGGGTCGTGGAAGACGTGCATGTGGAGATTTCTAGCTTTACATTCCCGGGTGACTTCTTAATTTTGGACATGGAGAATAAGGGAGGTATTCACCTTATTTTTAGGAGGCTTTTCTTGCATACAACGATGCTCTTTTTGATATGAAGAATGGTGAATTGACTTTTCGGTGTTATGGAAATGAGGTTGTATTCTCTTTACCAACAAGAAGTCTTGAAGAGATGAAATTTGATGAGCAAGTTGAAGTTGATAGAGGAATTTGGAAGAAGAGACTTAAGGATAACAATGATCAGAGAATGGGTACTTTGGATGAAGACAAGGAAATCGATGTGGATCCTGGGGATTACTTGGATGAAGAACGAGGGAGAACAAAGAAGGCTCGAGTGGATAAGGAGCCACCTCGAAGTGCAAGACGGAAGTTGATTTTTCTAGATGAACATTAGGTTCTTGCACAAGGTATGAGTTCCAGATCAGCCTCATTCGATCATGATTGACAAATCTGAGGTAAGAAGTCAAGCTATTGACTATAAAGAAGCGCTTGTTGGGAGGCAACCCAATGTTTAATTGTTTAGGTTGTTTAATTTCTTTGATTTTATGTTTTGCTAATAATGGATACAAGATTCTTGATATGTGGATGTTTTTGCAAGACTTACTTGATTTTGTGGTTGAGAGCTCAGATTTTGGAAGGTGTTGCTTGATGTGGAGTGGAAGAATTGAAGGAAGCATGCTTGGGAGTTGCAAAATTGAGGAAATTTCAGATCGAGGTTGTTTCGGATCACTTCAACTCGTGGAGGATCGACCGATCCCAACCTTGGCTACTGTGGGCGAGAAAGATTGTAATTCAAAATGTTCGCGGGTCAGGGCTCAGGATCGACCGAACCCTACCCTTTGCTGCTGAGGGTTCGGTCGATCTGGATCGAGCAGACCAAAATTTTGGAGGACAGAGCCTCGGATCGGTCGATCCTTCCTCGGATCGGCCAATCTGCATGCAGATTTAAATATAATTCTTGGGCTCATTTCACCCCATTTCCATTTCTGTCGCAATTTCTCTTCTGAACTCTTTTCTGGTGATTTCTTTCTCTGAATTGATTTTGTTTATCATGAACAACGAAGGAACAAGGAGGAGCTCTTCTTCTTTGATACGTCGCCCAAAAGGATTTGATGATGAAGAATTTGCAAGGTTCAAGAGTCTGGCTGGAAGGCAGGTTATGGGAACTACATATCTATGTAGGGACACTTTAGAAGCGCTGGGTTTGAAGAAGGATGTTAGGAATCTATTCACCGGCATCGGATGGAGGAAATAGCTTTATGGAATTGGCCGGCTTATATGAGGCTGACTAAGGAATTCTTGGATTTGGTTCGTGTTACTTGGAGCGCAAATGGTCTTCCGATACTGGTGAAATTCAAACTTGGAGATCAGGAATTCTTCTTGAGTAGGCAAATAATTGATAGGATTTTTGGGTGTCATGAGAAGTCTGAGTTTATTTTTGAAGATCTTGATCCTGTTGAATTTTGGGAGTCTATTTCAGGAGTTCAAACTTTGGATATGTTAGATATTAAGTCTTGTAGGTCATCTATGATTAAGAATCATGTTATCCGATATCTTCATTACGTGATAGGGGGATGGTCTTGTGGTTCTGATGGATCTGGTGTGGTTGATATCTTAGACTTCCATTTTCTGTTTGCTTTGTTGCATGGAAAGAAATTTTCTCTTGGAGGTTGGTTTATGGAAAGTTGGAACAACGCCTTTAAGTCGGTTATTGCATTGATTTGTGGTGGCGGGTTGTTGATACCTATTTTCGACTTCTTTGGTTTTGATATGTCTGGTGTTTTTGCTCCTGGTCTGTTTCTTAATACTACTTCTTTGGTTCCAAAGGCATTTTGGTTCCATCTCAATTTGGAGAATGTTATTTTTATAATTTGGGGAGATGGGAATTGAGTTGCCCAATTCTGCACTGACTGAAGTTGATGACTTGAAGGACCGATCTAATTTGTTGATGAATTATGAGGAGCATTTGGATGTTATTCGATTGATTGTTGATCAACGAGAGGACGTGGTTCCCATTTCTGCTCAACGCCGCCACCGTGACCAGCCACCACAGGACCGAAGGGAGTGACAAGAACCGCCTACCTTTTTGACAAACTTAGTCTCACTTGACTAAGTTTGGGGGGGTGTGTCGGTAGTCGGTGTCTTGGTTTATTCCTCTCCCTTATCTTCTCTTACTCTATCTTAGTTTAGTTTTAGTTGATGGATATTTCTTCCTTACATTTGAATTCGATATGGTTGTACTTAATATTGATATTTTACCTTGGATGGATGTTTGAATTATGTCTCTTTTGATGATATGAATGGATGTTTTCATGGGTTTGGTTTTATTTGTTGGTTGAATATTGGTTTTGATGGTATTTTTGGTGGTGCTAGTGGAAAAATGATTTATGTGTATAGATTTTGGATAGTGGAATGATGGTGGAAAGAGGTTTTGGAAGTGAATATGGTTTATGATTGTTATTGTTTGATTATGATTTTGGATGGAATCATTAATGAGTTGGCATGCTTGAATATTTCCTATAATGCATGGTTTGTGGTTTCGATTAATGGTTTGGTTTGAATGGTTGTGCTGTGGATAATGTTCTATGTTTCTTGATTGATTGGTTTGTGGTTCGATTGGTGGAAATGAGAACTTAATGATATGAATGATGCTCACGTTTGGTGGTGTTTTGTGTCTATGTGAGTAGGAACATAAGGCAATGGAGAAGCGGTTCGATCGTGGCTACCGATGGGTAACGCATTTCATCGTTTCTCTTGCCATTTAGATTCATTGCATTTAGTTGTAATTGTAGGTTGTTGTGTGCTTGTGTGTGTGTGATGAACCCAAATTTGGCTTGAGATTGGACCATGATTTACTAAGTGGAGCTTGAATTTTACCTTAAACGATGATAGGGCGGAATCTTGTTGTCAATGCATGTTGAGTCTAACTTTAGAATTGCCGAGTTTTGTGTGTGGTTAATGTATGGGACTTGACAAAAAGCTGTGTGAGTTGAGCCTTGATATTGTTATATCTACTTTGTTTGAGAGAGGCCAGATTGAGAGCGAGAAATCTAGAACTTACATCTATTCTCGATCTATTAGCATGAGTATGCAACTAGAAAATGATATTAGGCCATCGATTCTTAGTCCTACCTTACACATCGGGAGCATAAGGTGTTTAATTTGAAAATCATTTGTCTTTCATATCTTTGATCCCCGTGATTGAGCTTAATTGGAGAATTTTCTCTGATATTATTAGGACCAAGTTTTGTGGGGAAAAGAGAGAATGAGGGTGAATACGGTGATGTGAGATGGGTTGGGAATTGTTTGGTATTTGGTTTGCAATGAATGAGGCATGGAAGGAAAGGGAATAAAAGATTGTTGTGAATCCTTCTAAAATTAGGCACCTACGAAAAAATTGGTGCAAGTGTTTGAAAAAGAAAAGAAAGAAAAAAAAGAGAGAGAGAGAGAAAAAGGCATCCACAAAATGAATGAATGGTGGTGTCATGGGAAAAAGACAAAAAAAGAGAAGGAAAAAAATGTGAGAAAAAGGCAACCTGTTTTTCTGTGTACTGCCGTTTGGATGTTTGATCCATCCAATCATCAACCCATTCTTCTTCAATTCTCCAGTAGTTGAGACCCATCCTGACCATCATAATTGCGCGGTCTTCATAGTGTAGTTCATGAGTGGCATAATCAAAGAATCTCCACCTTTTGAACTCTAACGTCAGCCAATCAAGATCAGAAGACCCGTCCAGTAATTCCGCAGGATATGTGTTCTCAGCAACAACCTGAGTCTCAATGAAGACACAAATGTCTTTTACCCAAGAGATGAGATCATCATTCTTCTTATCCCTCACTGTGACAGGAGGGCACCACTTAGCAATCCTCTTAGCTTTGAATTTCCTGTCATGTGCTCCTTCCATGGGCACTCTTAATGTGTCACCTCTGAAAATTGATTCACCATCTGCAAGCAGCAGGCTCCCCTTAGTAGCATTCGCATTTCCTACACTCCCCTCATCATCAGTACTAGGAATGTAACTGAATGATATACTTGAAACTTCCGGGGATGTGGGAATCGGAATTTGCCTTTCCCATAGCCTCTCGATGGTTTTCTCCATCACATAGCCAGTTTCAACTCCTAATTTCCACTCCGGAACAGTAATCGGATCAATTCCCAGGGCACGAAGATATTTCTCGCTATGTGCCCATACATTAGCTATGATGTTGGCTTGATGTCTTACTCGAGTCTCAGCATCCATGATGGTAGCAGCTATCTTGTTCACATCGGTCTTGTCAGCAACATCTATTTCTGCATCTTGCTCTTCTACTGTGGCAATGTTGTGCTGATCCGCAGTATGCTTGTCTACCTCAAGGAATGTTGACTCTGTATTTTCATGCTTCTCAAGGTCAGCATTGATTGTCTGTGCTGCCTCCTCTCTTTCGTTTCTAGCAGGGTTGCGGTTGTCTTCCTGCACCAATTCTGTTTCAACAATAACCAGTTGACTTTCTCCTTGCGCAGTTAGTGGTTCATCTACAAACACTTTCTCAGCTACAGGACTGCTTCCTCCTTACTCTGCAGTCTGTAGCACCAAATCTCCTTGGTTATCATCAGCATTATCATTAGCAACAACACTTCCCCCTTGCACTGTGGTTTGCTGTTTGTTCAGAATAGCTGAGCTCCTATATCCTTGAGTAAGAATCTACTTCACCAAAGATTCCTTGGATCTCCTAGGCACCACATCCTATAAATCTCGGAACACTCCTTGCCTTTCCATTTTGTTGAAATCAGCATCTGATAGAGCATTTGGATTTACAACTGCTTCTTCAGTATTACAAACCTTAGTTTTACCTTTGGCGATCCATGCCTTCTTGACGTCCTCCTTGGTGATACGTCCAGGTTCTTCTCTGTCCTTGATCTTTTCATTACGCTCTTTATAAGCTGCCATGACTTGCTCATAATTAGCATCCCTTTAATCTAAGAGCATCTTTAGATGGGCCTTCTTCAGTGCTTTCGCCTGTTTATGTTTCTGCCATGCCTCCTTGTCCTCGGTAGTGAAATCTAGTTTTCTCTTGATTTCTTTGGAGGTCTTGAAACAGGGATCTCTTCTGTAGTATTGGAAATATCAGGGATCGGTAAAGAAGTATCTACTGCCGGAACAATAACCTAAACTGTTGTACCTTAAAAACGATCATGCTTTCCTCTCTTTGCTGTATTCTCTTTAGCATCTGCTGGTTTCCTCTTCCTCTGTTGTAGATTTTGCTGAGAATGCCTCTTCTTTGCAACAACTTGCACAGGGGGCTGAGTGGGTTCCAGCTGAGTGATGTCCAGCAGGTTCTCATATTCTTGGAATAGGGCTTCCTGTTCTGCCTTCCTTCTTTCTTTTGCAACTTCTTCCTCAGACAATGGGATTGTTTTCTACAAGACGACATCTCCCTGGTAGGGTTCTTCTTCGTCAGAAACTGGTTCTTTGGAGTTGACATATTCTTTTCCTTTAGGAACAAGTGGTTCTTTGTAGTTCTTCGGCAGTTTCTGTTTCCTGGTTCGTAATATGTAATCGGAGTACAACAGATCTTCACCGCGGCAGTGTTTTCCTTCGGGTATGATTCCCTCTAGAAAATGACTGATATTGAGCCATAATCCCACATCCTGTGTGAACGTATGATCTGTCTTGATATTCTTATTCTTGTATACGTGCACCAGCCACTTGGTGTAGATGAACCTTGCCCAATTTCCACGAATTTCGCCGTCAATCGCCATCATCACAACAAACTTCTTAGCACTCAATTCTCAAAGAGAGCCAACTTCTCCTACAAACATCCTTATGACAATCTGCGTGAAGCTCTTCATGGGTTCATCGAGCGACCTTAGTGGTGCGACCACCTTTCATGGCTCGTTGTATGCAGGTAACTTCCACAGACACCATCTTCGCTCCATCACGACATCATCTGTGACTTTGTAGGTAGCAACTTCATCTCTATCTATTCGCAATCCATACTTCTTTCCTAGTACTTCAGGACTGACCACAATCTCCTTCTCCAAAACACTCGTTGTGAAGGATTTTTCACTTTTATCAACAATGGCTTGGGCAAAGGATTCTGCAACTATATGAGGCCTGAATTTGAGAGGTTCAACAAACAAGTACTTGAGAAGACCTTCGGGTCGAGTTTGCCGATGAGTATGTCACATAAGTGCTTTGTGTACAAGGGCTCTTAGAGAATCTTGTCCTTCTTTACTTGAGTTGCCCTTCTCAGTTCAACGGTGAGTTTGTCGAGTATCTTACCATGAGTAATAGCTACCTGGTGATCGTAAGAGATGGATTCATCGATATCTTCCTTCTTGATGATCCCTGTGAACGTTGGTTGAAACTGTTCTTATTTTCCGGGAATGATTGGTCTTCCAGATGCTTCGGCATGGGGACTGGAATGGTTGGAGGATTCCACCATTGATGATTTTCTGAAACTCGAAGGAGCTATAGAGTTGAAGAATTTCGAAATCAAAAATATATGAGGCAATAGGTTTTGAAGATCCCAATCCAACATTTTTTTATACGAATGTAAGTAATCCTCCTCCTATGAGCGGTTGGATTTTATTTCTGATCTGGATGGATCGGCGGTTGAGCGGTTGGTGACGGTTCGCCATACGTCCCAATATGATGGAAAGTTGAGTGTGGCTGACGTGGCTTCTAGTTATTCGTTGTCGCCCTGAGCTATAATCACCTTTCCAATTAATGTAGGCTCTGCTGCTACTCCATCCATAGGATAATCCCACCTTTCGAGGGATTTGAAATCATTAGCTTCCTTTTGATTGTTGGGCCTTTTTTATCATGCAAAAAGGTATTTTACTGAAAGTTTCAATGTCAGCAAACTGTAGGCCCGTGCTGAGAGCTTGGACTCAGTATTCAATCAATTTCTGCTTATTCAGAATACCTTAAATACCAGTGGTTTACTGAGAGCTTGGACTCGGTAATGAGCTTGTTTTCAGCGGGTATCTTGGTTTTCCTTAGACCTTTGATAGTTTGCTGAGAGTTCGAACTCAGCATATCACATAGATTCGCAAGGTCTAGATTTCTCGTAGACTGTAGATATCTGCTGAGAGCTTGGACTCAGCAATCTAGCTCTTAAGTATATTAGACTTTCATACTTATTCATCTACAAGTGTCTACTTCAGCAGTCTTTGGGGTTCCACCGAGAGCTTGGACTCAGCGGACGAATAAGACTCATAAATTACGTCTTCCTTTAGAGATTCATTTAGTCTTCGTACTAAGAGCTTGGACTCAGTAATCAATATACTTCTGCTAAGAGCTTGGACTTAGCAGGACATTTCGACACCATAAGGTATTTGTAAGCGACCAATCTTTACCATGCTATTAGGATAGCAATCTATGGTAGTCTACTGAGAGCTTGGACTCAGTAGCTCTCTTTCCTGTTTTGTCTGTTATGCCGAATATAGCAAACAATTCTCAAATTGCTTTGAGCTTGGACTCAACATTCACTGGTTATCTACTGAAAGTTTGGATTCAGTAGAAATTGTACAGACCCTTCCTTTGTCCATGAATCGTTAAGGTTCAAAGAGTCTTTACTGAGAGCTCGGACTCAGTAATCATCGGAGTATCTACTGAGAGCTGGGACTCAGCAGTCAGCAAAGTGTTTGCTTGATAATATTTTTCACAATTAAACCATCAAGCACTCTGCTTCAGACTTATCCTTTTTGGAGAGACACTTTTTTAATTCCTATCTTCTGATTTTCCTTTACATCTTCAATTTTTCATCAAGGAAAATCACAAATATTTTAGATAGGATTCTTTTTACACAAGGAGTGTAATGATCTAGAATTTTGTTTAGGCAGTTATTCTTTAGAGACAACAGAGTATTGTCATCAAAATGAGCATCTTAATTTATTAAAATCACTGATGTACATGTGTTTCACTTCGCAAAATAAAAAAACAAGTTACAATGATCCAATCTTTTTTCGAACTGCTCCAAAGAAGGTCTTGCTAAATCTGCTCCTTCTTGGTCTATTCCCCGAGCTCGTTGTTGCAAGTCACCCCACTTGCGCAACAACGTCTCGTTGGCTGAGAGATATCTAGCTTCAAGTTCATCTTCTACCTCCTTGAACTTGCACTTCTTCTTGTCCACGTACTCTTATTAGCACCTGGTGCTTACATATGTTTCCTACTTTGTAGGATGGGTAACATCTGCACTTCAACTGGATGCCAAGTAGATGCATTCGAGTTCTGTCTATTTCATCCACAAGCCTATCCTTCATCTCTTCTTTGTCTCCATTTCTGAACTTTCATCCTGGAAGAAGAGATTAGGAATTAGTAGTTTGGGAACCCACACCCAAAGGTGTTCCCAAAGCATGTGACTAAGGAATATCAACTTCAGACCCACCTGACAAACTTATATCTCTCCAACGATATAGTTGTCATGGCCTGACAGAATGGACCTTTGATCTCCTTTCGGTTCTAATATCAAAAAATCCATTATCAGTGGTGAACCGAGAATTAAGAGAATCTTCTTAGATATGATCTTTGTGAAGATTGCGATTCTTCCTCTCAATTTGGAGACTTCCAAGTAACGTTGCTCGAACCCATTCTGAAGGTATTTTGGTATGGGAGAAAAGAATTTTATCTTGATTTTCTTGAACAACAGGGTTCAATCGAAGGGAATGAAAGACATGAGATGAGTTTAGGTTTCCGAGGTTTGGATATTAATCTCCTAAGCAAGTGAACTTTCTCTTTAAATAGACACACCCCTCCTAGTGATTTGTTTGTTCTATCAAATCTTCTGCGTTGGGAACCGATGGTTTCGGTATTTCCTTCCACGTGGCCATCCGAGATGCCATATTCTTAACTGAATCATCTCGAGCCTTGTGCAAATTCTTTAGTAATGATAACGAATACTGATCGTCAATCCATTAATTCACTCTATTAATGAGATCTATAATTGCTTCATCGGTTGATATCCCTATTTTGATTCCCATTATCTGATCAATTTCCCAAGATTGATTTAGCAGTTATTGATTCATCAGTTGTCTTCATATGCTAAGAGCTGGGACTCAGCATTCTTCTTATTTAGTCTGCTGAAACCAATATTCTTTAATAGCTGACCGTCAAGATTGCTGAGAGCTGGGACTCAGCAATCGTGCTTAAATTTCTAGTATTTCTTTGAAAAGCGTTAGCTTGGACACACTCTTATTCCGCATCATCTCCAAGAAATCCAAATAATTCCATTACTCCGATAAATCCAAAAATTCCAAATAACCTATGAGAATTAAATAATTTCAAGAAATTCAAGAACAGAATGAGAGTTGGGACTCATTCTTCCGCAACCTCATCGAACTCTAATAGACCGAGCTTTAGACAAAGCTCTTTGCATCTGCCTTCTGCTAGAGGTTTAGTGAAGATGTCTGCTAGCTGGTCTTCTGTCCTGATATAATCTACAGAGATATCCTTTTTCTCAACATAGTCTCGAATGAAGTGATGTCTGATATCAATATGCTTCGTCCTTGAGTGATGTACTGGATTCTTTGTGATGGACATTGCAATGTTGTTGTCGCAGTATATAGGAACAAAACTGGTGCTGACTTCTTAGTCTTGAAGTTGTTGTTTGATAGACAACACCTGTGCAGCAGCTACATATTCAGCTTCTATTGTGGAGGTTGCTACGGAGTGTTGCTTTTTGCTGAACCAGCTTATCAGCTTATAACCAAGGAATTGGCATGTCCCACTCGTGCTTTTTCGATCAATTCGACATCCTCCGAAGTCCGAGTTTGAATATCCAACAATTGTGAGATCATCTTCTCTAGGATACCAAATTCCTAAGAACTCCATTCCTTTCAAATATCTGACAATTCTTCGTGCGTATTCCATGTGCGATTTCTTGGGATTTGCTTGAGATCTAGCACATACTCCTACAGCATACGAAATGTCTAGCCTGCAGGCCGTTAGATATAATAGAGAACCAATAATTTCTTGGCATGTTGCATGATGCACATGTAATTCAACACACAAACCAAGTTAAATTTTCAATCCAAGGTCCTTTCTATTCCCCTATAGAGTACTATTATACTCGCTTAGAAGTTTATAGCAAGGCAAGGCTTTTGTCGTTGATTGTCAATTACCTAGGAAAAATCATAGCAAAACTAAACATACATGAAATAAATCACATTTATAATCATGTTCAAACTAATTTCAATAATCAAATCAAACAATTCTCTCAACTTAGGTAGATAGAGTATCAAGTGCAACAATGAGACAAGTGTGAGTGTTGTAAGAATGTCTAAAGTGTTCAATTGAGATCAAATCGTGTTCAATGGACCTGTTTGGACCAGTTCAACCACCCACTGTAAACAAGAAAATATATACACTTGTGGTTGATGACGATTTTTCCAGGTACACATGGGTTTGTCTTCTAAAGACTAAGGATGAAGTCAAGATCCTTCTGCCTGAGCTGATTCTTAAAGAGCATAATAACAAGGAAGTTACGGTGAAAAGAATTAGATCAGATAATGGGACTGAATTCTGTAATGGGATTCTGATGGACTTTTGCGCGGAAGCTGGTATTCATCATGAGAAGTCCACTGCTATGACCCCCCAGCAGAATGGGCTAGTAGAACGAAGAAACAGGACCTTGAAGGAAGCAGTGCGGACTATGCTTGCTGACTCAGGACTCAGTGGAAAGTATTGGGGAGAAGCGGTTATGACTGCTTGTTACACTCAAAATAGGAGCGCGATTAACGGCAGATTTAACAGGACGCCTTATGAAGTGTATAATGGTCGTAAGCTTTCTATCAAACACTTTCGTGCTTTCGGTTCAACATGTTATATCCATAACAATGGGAAGTCTAAACTTAACACTTTTTCGCCAAAATCTGATGAGGGTGTTTTCCTAGGATATGGACATCCCTCTCATAAAGGCTATCGAGTGTTAAATAAGACAACTCAACTTGTGGAAATAACATGCAATGTTATTTGTGATGAGTCTACTTTAGTGCGCAGGGTAACCAAAGGAAAAGAGGATAGCAATCATGAGACCAATGATGTCAATGATCAATCTTTACTGATTCTTTCGAAAATATGAATATTGATTCGACTAGGTCTATGAATGATGCTGATCCAACAGTGACGCACTCAGCAGGTGACCAGACTACTAACAGGGCCAGTGATGCTAATGATCATGCTGTGGCCACCTCTACAATATATCTAAATGATAATTTGGATGTTGCGGGAGTTCTTGATGACCAAGATGACGTGGAATCTGCTGAAGATCTTAACAAAGGAGTTGCTGAGATTCCAATCGCGGAAGAACCTGTTGCTAAATCCCAGCTGATACTGTACCTGCCAATGAAGTTCCTGTCTATGAAGATCATGTAGCAGATGCAGAAGGTGGAGCCGCTGACGTTCCAGTTGCTGAACACCAGGAGAATGAAGAGGAAAATGCTCATGCTGACAACAATCAAGAAGGGGTACCAGTTGCTGAAACTCCAGCACGTATCAGACCTACGTGGCTTCGTGCTCATACCCTAGACGGTGTTCTTGGAAACATAAATGATCCTATCTTAACCCGACAAGGAAATGGCAATGCTATGCTGGCGTGCAGCATTTCCAGTGAAGAACCCAAGAAAGTCGAAGAGGCTCTGCTAGATCCAGACTGGGTGAATGCTATGCAAGAGGAGCTTGCAGAATTCACGCGGAACAAGGTGTGGGAACTAGTCGATAGGCCAGAGCACCAAAGTGTTATAGGCACTAAGTGGGTGTTAAAGAACAAGAAAGTTGAATCCGGCCTAGTAGTCAGAAACAAGGCTCGACTTGTAGCGAAGGGCTAGAGACAATGCGAGGGAATAGACAATGATGAGACATTTTCTCCAGTAGCAAGGCTGGAGGCAATTCGCCTATTTCTCGCGTATGCTGCTTACCACGAATTCGATGTGATGCAAATGGACGTAAAGAGCGCTTTCCTAAATGGTGAGCTCAAAGAAGAAGTTTACGTTGAGCAGCCACCGGGCTTCGAACAGGGTAATCAAGTCTACAGACTCAAGAAGGATCTGTATGGATTAAAGCAAGCACCAAGAGCCTGTTATGGAACTTTATCTAAGTTCCTGCTGACCAACGGATTTGAGAAAGGCAGGATTGATCAAACTCTTTTTCGGATCAAAGATGGAGATAGTATCTTGCTAGTTCAAATTTATGTAGACGACATAATTTTTGGATCAAAGAATCAAGATCTATGTGATAGATTCTCCGACCTCATGACTAGCAATTTCCAAATGAGCATGATGGGAAAGATGTCCTATTTCCTTGGATTACAAGTTCAACAATCTGGAGAAGGAATTTTTATTCATCAAAAGAAGTATACTCGCGATCTCATAGCAAAATACTGTCCTGAGAAGACAAAGAGCTTAAGAATTCCAATTAGCACAACATGTATTACTGCACTTGAGAAGGAAGGAGATGATGTGAATCCAACTCTCTACAGAGGAATTATTGGTTCACTGCTGTATCTCACCGCTAGCAGACCGGATATATCTTTTGCCATTGGCTTATGTGCTAGATATCAAGCAAATCCAAAGAAGGCTCACTTAGATACTGCTAAACGGATTGTGCGATATTTGAAGTGCACATAGGGTCTAGGAATTTGGCATCCTAGAGCAGACAGTCTTGCTCTAACTGGATATTCAGACTCGGATTTCGGAGGATGCAAGATTGATAAGAAGAGCACGAGCGGTACTTGTCAATTTCTGGGACACAAGCTCATTAGCTGGTTTACCAAGAAGCAGCACTCTGTTGCTACATCTACTACAGAAGCAGAGTATGTGGCTGCCGCTAGCTGTTGTTCGCAAATTTTATGGACACGGCAACAGTTGCAAGACTATAGGATTTCTCCCGAATGTGTGCCGATTTATTGCGACAACAATAGTGCTATGTGCATTACCAAGAATCCGGTCCATCATTCTAGGACCAAGCACATTGATATCCGTCATCATTTTATTCGTGATCACCAGGAGAAGAAGGATATTGATGTTGGATATATATGCACTGAAGATCAGATAGCTGATATATTCACAAAGCCCCTAGCTGAATCCAGATTCAAGGAGTTATGCATTATGTTGGGTCTTATGGAGTTGGATAATGCTATGGATGAATGAGATGCTATTCTTATTCTTTCTGGATTTCGTGTTTTTTCTTGAAGATGCTAAGTATATTTTCTGAATGCTGGATTTGGTGGCTAACGAAGTTGTGTGCTAAAATATAGCACTTATTAATGTTGCTGCTAACCTATTTGAAGATAAGAGGTTGCTGAGCAGAATTCCTTAAGTGTTCAGCAAATAAAATACGTGGCAGCAGCTGATATGTAAAGATTGCCATTTATTTTTAACGTATCATTATGGAGGCATTCTATGAAGTCTCATGTTGCGGATATGACGATTTCGAAGTTCAAACGCATATAGGTTGCTATGAACTATCAATTTGTTTCTATTTCAAAAGGAAAGCTGACTGCATTTCATTGATATATGGCAAAAGCTTACATCCCCATACAACATAAAAAAAACAACAAGGGGAGGGAGCTCTAATCTATCATAAAAACACTCCTACTCGGAAGTGATGGAGGGATAGAAATCGGAACCACGGAGGCTAGACGGCCCCTTTGCTAGTTCTGGAAACGACTGCTCTAACAACCAGCTAAGCTGCATACCATTAAGCAAAGGGACAGCAGGATATGCATGAACGCAATCACGCACGCCTTCAAAAACGAGGCCTGCCCAATCAGCCTCCACCAGTTCCTCGTCCAAAGCGAGCATAACCTGCCAGATCTCCTTCGAAAGGCAGAAATTGTTCTGATCCTCACCCAGCAACATGTGGCTAGCAACGTGAAATAACTCACGGTATTGGCATCTAAGACCCGTTGCTGCAGGAGTTGGGGAGAATCTGAACCATGGAGAGTGGCGCCATTTTTGCCACGCAGTCCATTCCAGAGCTGGTTCCATGGACTTATACGCCATCACCGTTACGCCATCAAAAACGGAAGGATTACTGTCTCAATTCCCTCTATTGACAAAGAAGGAGCAATCATTGCTGAGCAAGATGCAATGACAAACGAAGAGCTAGTTGAAGCAATTCAATCTGGCAGATTCAATAGGGTGGAATCGATTGTGGATTTGGAGGACAGTTCCGATGAAGAACATTTCATCCAAGAGTCTTTCAGACAAATTCCAGTGAATCCGGACGAAGGTCCTTCTGGAGTCAAAAGAGAATCCGAAGCCAAGGGAGAAGATGGTGCTGAAGATGAATCTGCTGAGCAGATTGGACACACGGAGGAGCACTCGTTGCTGAGCACTCATTTGCTGAGGAAGATGTCCGCTCTCCGCAGATCGTTATCAAGGAATCATCTGCTAGGGATGAGGATGCAAACCCTGCTAAAGGTCCTCAAGCAGAAGTTCCTTCCGATACCAGCATAGGTATCCATGAGAATTTCTCTGGAACCGATTCCGATGGAGAATCCACAGACGTGTATGATGCAAATTCTCTAAGGAAGATCTTCACAGAATGCGGGGATCGACTTCGATTATCCTTCATGAAAAGTCAGGTAAATTCTGAATTTGAATTGCTTGGACAAAATATTAAGAAATTCGTGACCTTGATGATTGAGGAGGATATCAAAGAAATCTTTGCTGGAGTATTGGAGGAAAATACTTCAGATGGAAAGATCTTGGGATGCGAGTTCAGACGATGGAAGAAGTATGATTACATCTCTCGAGAACTTTGCATGGAGGAAAGAGAGATAATGATGGCATGGAAAGGCTTGAATTTTTGGAAGCGTGAGGAGATATGGGCAAACGACTGGATGGACAAATCCCCCTGTTCTAAACAGTACAGTGATAAGGCTGTCATCGCCAGGCTACAGGCCATTAAGGCTCATCGGCTGACATCTTCTTCACATTCTCTGCCCAAGTCTACATTTGCTCCAGATGGGTTATCTGACACACACATTCAATTATCCAAGTGTCAGGCACGAGTAGCAGCTGAATACAAGAAACGCCAAGCTGAACTTGTGAAGTTCGAAGAGTCCATGTTACAAGCTCGGCTGGCTGCGCTTCGTGAAGCAGAGGAGCGAAATGCTCGAAGGCTTGAAGTTGTTGCATACCGGAACAGAGAAGCAGATTTGCAGGACTATATGTTAGCACACTCTCTAGCAGAAGCTCGAAAGCTCGAGGAAGCTGCAATTGCTGCAGCTGAAGCAGAGTACTTGAAAGACATCGAGGAGGCAGTATATATTCTAGCCACTACCACGCAAATTACTACTGCAGGGACCACAGAAGAAGTCATGGAAGAAATCTCCACTTCCACTGCTAGGAGTCAAGCTATCAACGTGCCTACTACTTTATCTTTCCTTGCCACTCCGGTCAGCTCTCTCCAATTTCCAACATATCTGAACTCTGTAGTTCAAATGGCGATTCAAAGTGCTGTATCCACCATATCTGAGAGAATGGTGATAGAAGCCACGGACATACGTAGGGAGATTGCGGTGGTCAAGACGAATGTTGATACTGTCATGGCCAGGGTGAATTTCGTCGAGTCCGATGTTTGCTCTGTTAAAACTTCTATGAAGGAAGTCAAGGCAGAAGTAGCAGAGCATAAGCAGCAGGTAGAACATACAGTCACATCCTTTTCCTCCAAATTTTTGGATGCAATCAAAGAGGGGGAAGCAAGGAGGATTGCTGAGGCTACTGAGAGGAAGACTGCAAAAGAAGCTAGAGCAGCTGCCAAAGAACAGAAGAGGAAAGCTCTTGAGGAGCTAAAGCAGAAGGAAACAGAGCTGAAAATCAAAATGCTCAAAGAGGAGAATGAGCGGATTGCTAAGGATCTGGAGTAAGAAGCCGCTGAACGTGCTGCTGCTAAGGAGTTTTTGGATTTGTTTGTGCAGATGGCATCAAGCAAATTCGATGAATTGGAGAAGCAAAAGAAACCTGCTCCAGACTCCTGATAACATCATTACCTCTGGTGATATTTTTTCTCGCTTGTCTCCGTCTATCATTTTCATTGTACTTGTAATCGATATATCATATGAATGAAAATTGATCAGACTGAGACAACCTCTCATTGTCAATCTCTGATTTTCACTGTGTGCTTTAGTTGAAATACACTATTTGTGTATTCAACGTATTTGAAAACAATTGGATTGAGATTGAAAAGTAAATGTCTGCTAATTTTTCTAGGGTGCTAGAATTTCTAGCACATTTCCTTTGCAGCATTTACCTTGTGTTTAATCGTGGATAAACTAAGGTGGATAAACTCTGTGTTAGATTGCTAGGATAGCATAGTCTTTTGTAAACACATACATTCTTCCTCTTAGCTTCAGCAAATGATAGTAAGCTTTGATCGCACCAAAAAGGGGGAAATTGTTGGGAAATTAATCCTAAAATCTCCCTTAGGATTTGTTTGTAAAAAGGTTTTGTTGGATCAAACATTAGCATTTGGTCGATCATTTGCTGAATTCTAGATAGTCTAGCATATCATGTAAAGTCCTGTATAGGTCATAAATTGAGTTGTAATAGATTAGCCTGCTAGAAGATTTGCTAGCAGATATTGAAGGACGACGTTTGCTAGAAGGCATATGCTAGCAGAATGCTAAGGCTTTAGCATTTGCTAACATTCAGCAAACCTTGAAAGATGCTAGCAGAACAGACGTCAAAGGATCGAGAGTCAGCGGAAGCATTCAGCAGCCAAAGACACGATAGCAGATCGCTTAGGAACATTAGCAGAGCAAGAGTGTCGAAGGCTGAAGCCATACTGCCGTTCTGACAAAAGTACACACAAAGGACGAGACTTTCCCGAAGTAGTTCGGAAAGTACAGATCAACACCTAAAGCGACTGATCAAGTCAAATCACTCTCGGACAAAGGAGTCATTGTGTCTAACGGACATGGAGATTCAAGATTTGAATCTCCATCTATAAAAGGCAGGTCCAAAAGTGAGAATCAACTACTACTACTACTACTACTACTACTACTACTGCTGCTGCTTCTTCTAACCAACATTCGCAAACATTCAAGTGTGAGATTCCTTTGACAAAGCAAACAAGCAAAAAGAAGTCAGTTGAGAGCTCGTGATAAAAGAAGTCTTGTCTTCAAAGCTCTCAACAACCAAGAAGTGTCTTTCATTGAATATCTGACACTTCTCTTTAAGAGATTCCTTAACTTCGGTTGAGAATCTTCAATCATTGGGATAACTTCCATCCTAGGAAGATCCAACAGTCATTCCTGAAAAGGATTGACTCCGACGGGCTTCTAGCCACATTCCTGAACAGTTTCGAGGGAAACTATAAAAACCTCACTGACAGCGAAGGACAAGTTACACGAAGGTTCTGCCCTTAACTTTGCCGTAGTTGTGTTTGGAAAAGTACGAATCATCAGAGGATAGCTTTGTTGTGGCCGGTCCGAAAGTTCGCTGCCTACTACAAGTGTTTGGCGATTCCTTGTACTTTCATATACTTTTCTAGTGGAAATCTTAGCGTTTCGGCTAAGGAGTGGACATAGATCTATTTGGATTGAACCACTATAAAATACTGTGTTCATCTACTATTTTATTATTGTCTGCTCAAAACTAATTTAAAACCTAGCAACAGAGTTGCAAGCGTATATCTGAAAAGAAACATCTAATATATCTTGAGCTCAAACACTGTTTAAACAAAGATAAGTGTAAGTAACGTTTAATCATTTCGCTGCATTTTGTGTCCACGCTTAAGCACGACGACTCTGATATTTGAGGACCAAAAACAAGTGTGAGTGTTGTAAGAATGTCTAAAGTGTTCAATTGAGATCAAATCGTGTTGTAAACCTATTTAATACTTATAAGATTGAGCAATCCACCCTCAATTAGTCAACCCCTTGTCACGGTGAGCCAACCGTTGATGATACTAGAACTCTCAAACAATCACATTATGGAATCCTAGACCATTCCTTCTAAAACGTGGATTATTGCCCTATGACCTATCTCCGCACAGGGATTGGATCTAGAATCGTATGAATCTACACTATTTACGACGATTCCACCCGTGTGTTGGCTGCAGTGTTCACATCAAATACCTCCTAGGTTGGCTATTACCTACACCGAGGTGGTAAGGATCAAGATCTAGTGCAATTCAAGCTCTAAAAGGAAAGTAAACAATCAACATTCAATCTCAATATCACAAATCATCCATTCAAACAACACTCAGATAAAGGTTTAGCTCTTCATACCTTCAATTTCGTTCAATACAATAGAAAGAGTAAGAGAATCCATTACAAATTGAAGGTAAAATATAGATCTTCCTCAATTGTATTCCTTGTCCTCAATCTACCCCTTGGTCTTCCTTGATCTTCACCAAATGTGGAGGGATGTGGCCTTGATCTTATTGATTGTGGATGAGAAGTGGATGGAAGATAGATTGGGAGAGAATTTCTCTAGTGTTTATTTGAAAAATGGGCAAAAGTTCTCTTCAAACTCGAAAATCCCCCTTTTATAGGCGAGCAAACAGGGCTTCGGTTTGCCCGAGCCTAAGACGGCTCACCTGGGATGGCTCGAATACTGCCAAAACTGTTAGAAATCTCGATCTGGCTTGGCCGGGCCAGATTGGCTCGACCAAGCCTCCCTCTATTGGCAGTGGCTCGGTCGACCCTGCATCGCTCGGCCGAGCGAGCCCTCTGCTCCAATTGGCTCGACCGAGCCAGGATCTGCTCGTCCGAGCCTGGCCTCTGAACTCCAGAAAACTCCCTTCTCTGCTCTCCTCGGGCGAGCCTATCCTCTTTTGACTCCAAACTCGGACGATTTGCCTCCAAAACTCAACCAAAAGTGTTGTTTTACGCTCAAAACTCAACTTACACCATTCCAAACACAAAAACACGAAAACACAACGAAAGAACAAAAAAAACGTATGATATGAGAGTAAAATGGCTACAAACATGCACACTCACATACCGAAATGAAGGTCATTTTACGTACATATCATTATACTCATGGGAACCCTCTGTGTCTTCGTCTTTTCTGGACAAAATTTGCTGATGAGATCTTCTGTGTACTTCTTCTGGTGAATGAAGATCCCATCGTTGGATTGCTGAACTTGCAGACCTAGGAAATATGACATCTTTCCCATCATACTCATCTGAAAGTTAGTCTGCATAAGTTGAGCAAACTATTCACACGGGGTTAGATTCTTAGATCAGAAAATGATATCATCCACACAGATTTGGATGAGCAATATATCTTTAGCATCATTGATCAAGAAGAGTGTCCTATCGATCTTTCCTTTCCAGAATCCATTCTTCAGCAGAAATTGTGACAATGTCTCGTACCAAGCTCTTGGGGTTAGTGATATGTGCATAAAATGACCTATATTTCGATGTGTGAGCGTGCATGTTTGTGGCCATTTTACCCTCATATCATATATTTTTGTTGTTATTTTGTGGTGTTTTCGTGTTTTTGTGTTTTGAATGTTGTATGTTGAGTTTTGAGCATCAACCAACACTTTTGGGTGAGTTTTGGAGGCAAATCACCCGAGCGTGAAGTCAAAGGAGGTTAGGCTCGCCCGAGCGGAGCAGAGGGATGCATTTTGGAGTTCAGAGGCTTGGCTCGGTCGAGCCATGCTAGACAGAGACCTCGCTCGGTCGGCCCTGTAGTTCTCGATCGAGCCAAACTTTCAGAGGTCCCACTCGGTCGAGCCAAATCATGATTTTTTGGCGGTTTGGCAATTTTCAACATGGCTTGGGCGAGCCATGGTTGGCTCGGGCGATCCGAGGCCCTGTTTGCTCATTATAAAAGGGGGAAAACGGTTATTTTGGTAACTTTTTCATAACTTTGAATAACCACTTCCTAAATTCTCTCTACGATTCCCATTTCCATCCCTTCTAAAACCTTACCCAAGGTATCAAGGAGCTAATTCATCAATCCTTGGAGAAGAATCGAAGATCCAAAGGGGTAGATCACGACCAATCAAATCCAATTGGGGAAGATTTCACTTTCTACTTATTAATTGTAATGGATTTATTTGATTTCAACTTTGTATTGTTACAATTGAGAGGTATGTTGCTCTAAATCAATTTGGATGTTGATTTGAACAAGGATGCATGAATATTAGGTTTGATAATTGTTTGTTTACTTCCCTTTGAGAGCTTGAATTGCACTAAATCTTGTTCCTTACCTCTTAGGTGTAGGTAATAGCCAGCTTAGGAGGTAGTTGACGTGAACGCTGCAGCCAACACGCGGGCGGAATCATCGTGAATAGTGTAGATTCATACGATTTTAGTTCCAATCCTTGTGCGGTGCTAGGTCGTAGGGCAATAATTGACGTTCTATTTGGAGTGGTCTAGGGCTTAATAACATAGTTGTTTGTGAGTCTTAGCATCATCAACCGTTAGCTCGCCCTGACAAGGGGTTAACGAGTGTAGGGTCGATTGCTCAATCTCCTAGGGATTAGAATGTGTTTACATCAATGATTAACCTAATTGGATTACATCTACGTTTATTTCAACATCCTATTTACCTCATTTGAGTATTTATTTGTTTTGGTTTACCAATGTGTGGAGAGAATTTATTGATTGTTTTGAGACTTAATATTGGTTGTAGGTTTAATTCATTACTTGTTATATGTTGTTAGCATAGGTTTACATTTGATTGCCTAGTTGATAAAAATAACTCAACGATTTTATCTTGCCTAGCTATTAGACTTTGCTATAGTATCCCGGTAATCTAGCAGGCAAAGCGAAGAAGGACCTGGATTGATAATTAAACCTTGAGTGTGCAGTGAGGATTTGTATGAGTTTTCATTGCACATCAAGTTTTTGGTGCCGTTGTCGGGGACTTCATTTAGTAGATTGCTAGATATTGGGGGAAAAGTGAAGCTTGTAGGCTAGGTGTTTGTGTGAATAAATTTTTTGTTTAAAATTGTTTTTTTTTTTTTTGTTGCTTGGAGTTTGTTGGACTCTTGTAGGTTGTGCATGTTACTATATCCAAAGCTCAACCAATGGAGAATCAATGAGGAGTTGACAAGGAAAGATTTGAGAATGTGCAAAGGCAAATGGAGGAGATGAGAGCCCTAATGATGCAAAGACAAAGACCGCGAAGGCCTATCCGAGACGTGTATGAGGAAATGTTTGAATGTAATAACCAATGGCCGGAAGAGGAAAGAGTTTATCAAACATTAGATGTTGTTAAGGAATCTCAAGAGAATGATTTGTGGAGGAGTCAAATAGAGCTCATGCAAGAAAAACTTAATTTGTTGAAAAGATCAAGAAAAGAACAGAACAAAAGCAAGAGATGGAGGTGAAGAAAGAAGATGAACCAGCAAAGGAAAGAGAAGCAATACTTCAAGTTGATGAGGTAAATGAGGATATCAAGGAGCCGGTACAAATCTTTGAATATATGGAGAAGGATGAGAGTGCGAGTATTGTGATGAGACCCAAAGAAATATTAGAAGATGGCAAAGAGGAGGAGGAAACCGAAGAAATCATTAGTGAAGAGATAATGGGTGTTCATCAAGAAGAGCTCGTGAAGGAAGGCACTGAGGAGACGGTGAAGAACATTGAAGGAGGAAGAATGGAGGAGCTTTCACTTGAAGAGATTCCAACAATACCGGCATTGGAACATTTCATAGAAGAGGAAAAGCCGACAATAAGCAAAGAGAATGAGGATAGGTTGCAGCGAGGAATGTCAACTTGGGAAGTAGGCAAGGTTGAGGAGAGAATGGTGAGTGCATTGGATGAATGGATCAATGAATTTCTTGAAGTGGGGATTAGTATGAAAAATGGCTTAAGGATCACTCCAAAGAAGGAGCACTCATTCATGCAAATTGAGTTCGACAAGATAATCAATCCTCCTTGGAGAGATGAAAGGGGTGAAAGAAAGATCGTCTTGGAAAAATTGCTCCCAAGTAAATGCCGATTAAGGGAGAAAGGTGTATTAAGAACCCACAAGATTTTTGATAATGGATTATGTGGTAAGGTTGTCTAGCTACCGACGTTAACGAAGCGCTTGTTGGGAGGCAACCCAACCAATTTTCTTTCTTTTGTTTAATTGCTTTTAGTTGCTTTGATTTTGAATAAATGTCTAGTTTGTGAGGTTTTGTGTTTGTAGGAGGAACTATAAGATCGAGAGGAGTGACGATGCACCGTCCATCGTTTCGCAAACTTAGTCTAACTTGACTAAGTTTGGGGGGATGTGCCGGTAGCCGGTGCCTTGGTTTATTCTTCTCCATCTCCTATCCTTTATCTTGCAATTAGTTTAGTTGTTGGATATTGTACCTTTATTGGATTTGATTCGATTTGGTTGTATCTACATTGATATTCTACCTTGGATGAATGTTTTGGATTATGCTCATCTTGATGATATGTATGGATATTTTCATGGGTTTGAGTTAGTTAAATGGATCTCTTTGTTGAACATTGGTATTGATGGTATATTTGGTGGAGCTAGTGGAAAAGGATTTATGTGTATGGATTTTGGATAGTGGAATGATGGTGGAAAGAGGTTTTGGAAGTGAATATTGTTGAGGATTGTTTGATTGTGATTGTGGATGGAATTATTAATAAGTTGGCATGATTGTAAATTTCCTATTATGCATGGTTTATGGTTTGGTTTGTATGGTTGAGCTAGTGGATATTGTCTAATCATTGTTGATATTTGGTTTGTGGAAAGTTTGGTGGATATGAGGGCTTTATTGGCTTGTTTTATACTCAATAGTTTGGTGGTGTTTGGGTTGATGTGAGTAGGTACCAATAAGGTCTTGGAGAAGCGGTTCGATCGTGGCTACCGATGGGTAACGCATTCTATCGTTTCTCTTGCCAATTAGTTGCATTGCATTTAGATTGTTGTTAGATTGTTGTATGCATGTAGATTGTTTTTAGGTTGTTATGTGCTTGTGTGTGTGTGATGAACCCGAACTAGACTTGAGGTTTAAATCATGACTACTTGGTGAAGTTAGATGTTTATCTCAACCAATGATAGGGCGGAATCTAGTTGTTGAAGCATGTTTTAAGTTTAACTTTTGAATTGCCGAGTTTTGTGTGTGGTTAATGCATAGGACTTGACAAAAAGTTGTGAGGTTTGAGCCATGATATTGTCATATCTATATTGTTTGTGAGTGGCAAGATTGAGAGTACGAGATCTAGAACTTGCATCCGTTCTCTATCTATTGGCATGAGTGTGTAACTAGAAAATGATATTAGGCCATCGATTCTTAGTCCTACCTTTCACACCGGGAGTATAAGGTGGTTGTTATCATTAATTTGCCTTTCGTATCTTTGACCCCTGTGATTGAACTTTATTGGTGAATCTTCTTTGATATGATTAGGACCATATTTGGGGGGAAAGAGTGTATGAGGGTGAATACGGTGATCAGAGTTGGGTTGGGAATTGATTGGATTTGTATTGATGGAAAATGTTTGAGGCATGAAAGATATGAAATAAAGGATTGGTTTGAATCCTAGAAAATGTGGCACCAACGAACGAAGTTTTTGGTACAAGTGTTTGAAAAAGAAAAAAAAGAGGGCACCGACAAAATGAATGAATGATGGTGCAATTGAAAAATTATGAAAAATAAGATGAAAAGAAAAAGAAAAAAAAGTGTTGTGAAATGAATAAGCCTCGGGGTTTGAAGTGGTTCTAAGAGAACAAGATTGGGGGGTTTTGGGAAATTGAGAAGTTTAGTCACTTTGGCCCAAAACCACCCACCTTTTAGTTAGCCACGTTACAACCCGTGAAAAGACCTTTTGATTCTAGAAACTAACTCATTGTAGTATAGTGTTGAGAATGGATGCAAGCCTATAGAAATCAAGCTCGATATCTTGTGATTGAGTGCATCTCATCGTCCCTAAACACGTGAGGGAGTGTTTTTGTTTCTTGTATCCATTTTTGATGAGTGGTTCATGTCCTTAGCATTAACCTTGTTACAAAGTTAGGTGATAATCTCGTTTTACTTGGACATGCTAAGATAACTTTGATGAGCTATGAGGTATTGCATGAGGTAGATTAATGGTTTTACTTTGTTTTGATTGAGGACAATCAAAGGTTCAAGTTTGGGGGATTATGATATGTGCGTGAAATGACCTATATTTCGATGTGTGAGCGTGCATGTTTGTGGCCATTTTACCCTCATATCATATGTTTTGTTGTTCCTTTGGTTCTGTTTTCGTATTTTTGTGTTTTGAATGTTGTAGGTTGAGCTTTGAACATAAAACAGCACTTTTGGGTTAGTTTTGGAGGCAAATCACCCGAGCGTGGAGTCAAAGGAGGTTAGGCTCGCCCGAGCGGAGTAGAGGGATGCATTTTGGAGTTCAGAGGCTTGGCTCGGCCGAGCTGAGCTTGGCTCGGTCGAGCCATGCTGGACAGAGATGTCGCTCGGTCGGCCCTACAGTGCTCGGTCGAGCCAGACTTTCAGAGGTCCCGCTCGGTCGAGCCAAATCATGATTTTTTGGCGGTTTGGCAGTTTTCAACATGGCTCGGGCGATCCGAGGCCCTGTTTGCTCATTATAAAAGGGGGAAAATGGTTATTTTGGTAACTTTTTCATAACTTTGAATAACCACCTCCTAAATTCTCTTTACGATTCCCATTTTGATCCTTTCCAAAACCTTACCCAAGGTATCTAGGAGCTAATTCATCAATCCTTGGAGAAGAATCGAAGATCCAAGGGGGTAGATCAAGACCAATCAAATCTAACTGGGGAAGATTTCACTTTCTACTTATCAATTGTAATGGATTTATTTGATTTCAACTTTGTATTGTTACAATTGAGAGGTATGTTGCTCTAATTCAATTTGGATGTTGATTTGAACAAGGATGAATGAAGATTAGGTTTGATAATTGTTTGTTTACTTCCCTTTGAGAGCTTGAATTGCACTAAATCTTGTTCCTTACCTCTTAGGTGTAGGTAATAGCCAGCTTAGGAGGTAGTTGACGTGAACGCTGCAGCCAACACGCGGGCGGAATCGTCGTGACTAGTGTAGATTCATACGATTTTAGTTCCAATCCTTGTGCGCTGCTAGGTCGTAGGGCAATAATTGACGTTCTATTTGGAGTGGTCTGGGCTTAATAACGTAGCTGTTTGCGAGTCTTAGCATCAGCAACCGTTAGCTCGCCGTGACAAGGGGTTAACGAGTGTAGGGTCGATTGCTCAATCTCCTAGGGATTAAAATGTGTTTACATCAATGATTAACCTAATTGGATTACATCTACGTTTATTTCAACATCCTATATACCTCATTTGAGTATTTGTTTGTCTTGGTTTACAAATGTGTGGAGAGAATTTATTGATTGTTTTGAGACGTAATATTGGTTTTAGGTTTAATTCATTACTTTTTACATTTGATTGCGTAGTTTATAAAAATAACTCAATGATTTTATCTTGCCTAGCTATTAGACTTTGCTATAGTATCCCGGTAATCTAGCAGGTGAAGCGAAGAAGGACCTGGATTGATAATTAAACCTTGACTGTGCAGTGAGGATTTTTATGAGTTTTTATTGCACATCAGTTTGCTTTAGACCATATAGAGCTTTTCTCAACCTATACACTTTGTTTCCACATTCAAATCCTGGAAGTTGTTCAACGTAGACTTCCTCTTTCAATTCACCATTGAGGAATGTGCTCTTGTCGTCCATCTGAAAAACAGTGAAACCATGATAAGCCGCATATGCTAGAAATAATCTGATTGCTTCCAATCGAGCTACTGGGGCGAATGTTTCATCGAAGTCTATTCCTTCACACTGAGCATATCCTTTAGCAACGAGTCTTGCTTTGTTGCAAACGACGAGTCTATTTTTGTCGCGTTTGTTCTTGAATACCCATTTGGTTCCTATTACTAATTGATGTGTCGGCCGATCGACAAGATCCCAAACGTAATCCCCTGTGAACTCTGACAATTCTTCCTACATTACGTTGATCCAATCATCTGATTTGAGCACGTTGGAAACTTTAGTATGTTCTTCTTGAGATATGAAGAAGGCTAGCATGGCGTTATGTCTGGTCCGGATTGGATCTGCAAGATCTCCTAGTATTGCTTCCGAAGGATGATCTCTCAGTAGCCATTTCGTTCTTTATAGTTCCATTACTGGAATGTCTTGATTACTGGATGTTCTAATTTAGCTTTCAGAAACTGGTATATCAACAAGTTGTAGATTGTTCAAGCTGTCTGCTACGCTAGTTGGGTTGATTTCTGTTGTGTCCTTTGCTGACCCTAAGTTTGCTGGTGTAGTACTCCTGTCTTTAGCAGTCTGTTCCTGATTTAATTCAGCAATGTTGTCTTCAGCAATTCTCTCGCCTTCTTGGGGATCCTCAACAATATCTTTCTTTTGCTGACCAATTTCTCCTTCTTGAGTTCCCCCTTGAATCATGAGTTCCTTGAGAGAATTTGGAGTGGCCTCAACATTACCAGTTGCATCACCGGCCAAGTCAGCTTCTTGTTGATTAGCCACAGTTTCTAGAGCAGATGCAGATTCACTCATCAACCTAGTTGGATCAATCTCTTGAGCTTCGGAAGTATTCGAGCCTGATTGATTATTGACATTATCAGTTTCTTGAATCAAATCTTTCTGATTTCTCACAGTCCTGCGCAATAAAGTAGCTTCATCAAAAATAACATTGCATGTTATTTCCACAGGTTTGGTAATCTTATTAAGTACTCTATACCCCTTGTGAGATGGATGTCCATATCCTAGGAACGCTCCTTCATAAGTTTTAGGAGAGAAAGTACTTAACTTTGATTTCCCATTGTTATGGATATAACATGATGAGCCGAAAGCACGTAGATGAGCTAAAGAAGGCTTACGACCATGATATATTTCATAGGATGTCTTGTTGAATCTGAAATTCAGGTCGCTTCAGTTCTGTGTATAACAAGCATTCATCACGGCTTCTCCCTAATATCTCTGCCCTAGATCTGTATCGCTAGCATTGTTCGCATGGCCTCCATGAGAGTTCTATTCCTCCGTTCTACCAGTCTGTTTTGTTGTGGTGTACTTGTAGTGGACCTTTCGTGTCCTATCCCAGCATCAGCGCAGAAATCCATTATTGCTCCGTTACAGAATTCGGTACCATTGTCAGACCTTATCCTTTTCACCGTGAGCTCTTTGTCATTATGTACTTGAAGTATCAGCTCCGGTAGGACTATCTTGACTTCATCTTTACTCTTCAAGAGCTTGACCCACGTATACCTGGAAAAATCATCAACAGCAACTAACGTATATCGTTTGTTACCTACAGTGGGTGGAGATACATGGCCAAGTAGATCCATGTGCAGCAGCTTAAGGATTCTGTTTGATGTGGTCTTCTCTGGATTAGACTTGAAAGACACATTTACTTGTTTCCCTTGTTGACAAGCTCTACAAATCCCTTCCTTTTTGAAGATTTCTTTGGGTAGTCCTGCGACTATGTTATTTTTTCCCATATAATTGATAGTTTTAAAGTTTAAATGCGTTAGCCTTTAGTGCCATAACCAGTTGGTTTCTTCTTTGTTAAATGCGATGAAGCATGAAGCTTGCTGACCACTTTCCCAATCCACAATGTAGAGTCTACCTTTTCTGACTCCTCTAAGTTTTACTTCTCCAGTGGTTTTGTCAACAATTTCACAACCTGTATCAAAGAAGGAAACAATATAACCGTTTTCACTTAGCTGGGTGATGTGCATCCCATTTTCCTCGATGCACCCTCTCCCGATTACTCTAGCTTTTGAGTTGTCACGAAAGGAGACTAAAGGTCCTCTAATCTTCTGGAGATATGTGAATATGTCTTCATCTCCTGTCATGTGACCTGAGCATCCATTATCAAGGATCCATTCTTTTAATTTTTTTGACGTTCTTCTTCCTAGACCTTGTTCCTGCAAAACAAAGAAGTTATATTTTAGGTACCTAATCAATTACGGGTCCTACATGATTAGTTTTCTGGATCATCTCCTTGGGAATCCAAACCACTGTGATTTTGACATTTCTCTTGTTATCACGTTTTACTACCCTTCCTTGCCTATTGGAGTAATACTTTGAATCAGCATAGAAATGTGTAGTAGTATGTCGAGCCTTCACAGTCTTTGGAAAGTGCATTGTTTTAGACTCTGGCCTCAAGCAGGTGTCCCTTCTACTTGGTGTGTATGATGGCTTCCTTGTAACTTCAGTAGATTGCTTAGCCTTGCTAGGGTTTGTATGAACCTTCCTAGCAGGTGGAACAGTCTGCTGGGCTTCAGACTTTGACTTTGCTGGCGTTTTCTCAGCAGACAAGTAATTTAGTCTTTGCTGAGCAGTCAATTGAGGGACGTTAGTTTGACAACATTTCTACTGAGCAATTTTAGCTAACTTGGGATTTTCCCTCTTGTCTTTTCTAGCAGATTGTTGATTTTTCCCAGTAGCTGGGACAAAAATTATTTTCTTTGATTTACTAGATTCAACATGGTTGGATTCTTCTTTATCAAAACCCAATCCTGCAAAGTATTTCGAACTCCTTTGAACACTCAAAATTTCATCTAAATCTCTCGTGCTTTTTGAAAATTTACATTGATAAGAATTTTGCACGGAATTTTTATTTTTCAGAATTTCATTCTCCTTCTTTAAACTATCAATACTTTTACTGAGTGAGGAGAATTCAGTTTTGAGTTTTAAAAGTTCCTCAGTTTGCTGACCTAGATTGCTCAATCTTAAAGGTCAAGGTAGAAAGTTTAGATTTCAGCGAGGAGTTTTCTTGTATCAAAGCATCCTTTAAAGTATGAAACTTTGAAATTCCTTTAATATAAGTTCTACAATTATTTCTATTGATTCTGAGAAGCAGGAATTAGCAGTATCATGCAAGTTATCTGACGTAGATGCGACAAACATAGTAGAGTTTGTTACCTGGTTTCTTGTGGCAACTAGAGCTGACTTAGTCATCTGCTCTTCATTGTCATCATCATCTTCATTGATGTGGGCCATGAATACCATGAGGACATCCTCTTCATCTTCAGATGAATATCCTTCGTCGTCGTCATTTGGTATGTCTGGTATTTCTGTCCTGGTCAGTAGAGCTTTAGCAACAGCCTTTGACGCTCGTTTTTCAAATAGCTTTCTTAGTCTCTCTCTCTCTTTCATCAGGATCCACTCGAGGACATTCGAACATTAGATTATCTGGTGATTTACATTCATAGCATGTTCTCGGAATCCTTTTTGCTGTTTTGCTATCTGTTGATTGGCTTTGTTGAGATTCTTCCTTCTTCCCTTTGGACTTCAGTAGCAGCTTCTGAAGTTTGTTCATCTGCTCTTCCAATTCGCTGACTGAGCATTCCTTTTCTTTGACTTGAGATACACTGGTCGATGTGGTCTCCTCACTGGATTAGACTAAGCTGGATGATCTAAGTGGAATGGCTTCTTTGTCTTCCACTTCTGTGCATCTCTTTTCACAAAGAATGCAACATATTCTAGATGGTCTTCAATGGATACTGCTACTCGAACAACTTCGTTCGTGTTGATCTGCGTGATGTCTCATTCATGTGCATGGAGCTGTGCGAATACTTCTTTGGAGCTCATGGCTGATAGATCTTTTTCTTTCAGGTTAATCACCTTGACAAACCAGTCATTCTTTGGCATTTCGGAGAGGATCTTCGAATTCATGTCAGGAAGTTCATATGTTCTTCCCAACTTCTTCAGTTTAGCTACGATGGAGTTGAATCTTGCTTCCATATCATTGATTGTCTCTGCAGGAAGCATTTGAAAATATTCATATCTGTCTACACATTGTTCTAGCTTATTTCTCTTCATTTGATCGGTCCCTGTGCTCAGAGTGCCAAGAAACTCCCACGTTTCTTTAGCATTCTTGTACTCTAGGGCTTCTGCCATGAGAGGAGATGACAGAGAATCCAAAATCAAATCCATGGCTACATAAACCAATTGAGCTCGAACTCGGTCTTCCTGCGTCCACTCCACGTACGGCTTGTCCACAATTACATCTGGCCCGTGTACATTTTCGCCGACTCGAGTCTTCACCTTCTGGATCTTGATGGGTCCCACATTGATTACGTGCTCCATTTCAGGATGGATGTTCGTCAACGTGATCAATGACCTCTTTTTCCATGTGGAGTAGGATTCTGGTGTGAACTTTTCAAACTTTGTGGTGTTCGCCATTATCCTTTATCCTGAGCTAACACAAAAAAAAGAAACAAGTGCAAGGAAAAATAGATCTGGTCCTAAGCAACTTAGAAGCAGCTAGTCTGTAAAGACCAACCGCTCTGATACCACTTGTTGGTCCCCGATCAGAGTGATTATATATGCAGCGGAAGTTTTTAATCTGTATCTTGCACTTATCTTGCTAAAGGTCACGACTTAGCAAGCTATTACCAAATGTGTTTAAGCTCAAATATTCGTTAGTTTAATTGCATATTTTACCTCAACACTTGATGTGTTGGGTTTCAAATATAGTCATAACCTAATGAAATAAAAGTAGTAAAATAACACCAGGTTTATAGTGGTTCGAACAACTGTTCTACGTCCACTCTTCATTCCTCTGACTGAATATTCACTAGTCGATTGATTACAAGGTCAAGCTTGATCTCTAACGTTGAGCAGCTCCTCCGTCTGGTTAGCATGCACCTTCATGTATCTCGGTCTTCAATCTTCACCTTGTCGCTCCTTAGAGTGAGGACAAACCCCCCTTCTCCTTAGACGTCGACTATTGGGAGTTTTATAGTTCTTCCCAGAACCTATCCTTGTGTTTGGCGATTGCCCGTGATAATCACGTTTGAACAGCAAGGTGACTGCTAGATTCTTTCTAGTAACATTAGAAGTTATACTTCAGAGGTCTCGAGCTTTAGGTATGAAATCTTCAGTCAGGAACAAGTTCGGATGAGTTCACGTGAGTTTAAGAGTTTTGAATCCTCCTTTTGTTTTCAGTGTAAGATAGAATTTTGCGAACCTTTTAATCATCTTTGGACGACACTTATTTATAGTGAAAATTAAAAAGGCTTGTTTGAATCTTATCCGTTAGACTCAAAGGGATTGCTCGCCAATCTCTGTTCTTCCTTTTTCTGCAACGCACAGTGACTCTTCAAGTCTCCTTCGTCTTTGATTGGCATAGCTCCTATTTGTAGCCATCTTTGTCATAACGGATCTTATAGTTTGAATCTAGAAACCTCCTTTCTGTCTGCTGATTATTCTCCTCTCTAATTCTTCGGGTTTCTTTGTGATTTAGATCCTTATGATTTGTGACTTTGTATTGTCTTGATTGTTGTTAAGTGTCTACTGGCTATTAATGCTCTGCGGATCTTTCAGCAATCTTGCTATGATTCGGTCGTATGCTTGCTTCATTCCTTCAGCATTCCTGTTAGGCGTGTCCAGCAATCCTTCATGTTTGCTCGCCTTTACTGGCGTCTCCAGCAATCTTCGATTCTTTCCTTCTAGTTCTCTACAACTCGAGTAGATGTATCCTATATAGGACTTTTACAATATGACTCGATACTAAGTTGCTAGAAACTAGATCTACTGAGCTTTGATGCACCAAAACCAAAACTAATAAGCATACAACTTAGATCAAGGGATTGTGATATTTCTAACAATATTCATAACATATTGACACTAGAAAGGATTGGAATGTAGATGAAAGATGAGCATGTGTTGTTGTTTCTTGGCAAGATTGATAAATGGATGATTGTTGTTGTTGATAATAATGTTGATGAAATGGACTAGAGTGCGCCCTTCAAGAATGCGTCTGGTTAATTTTCTTTAGATCGAGAGTGAGTTGATGGAGTTCTAGTTGATAGATTTTATTTTTTTCCCAGTATACAATTGTTAATTTTTGCCCAAGCAATTTAATTGTTTATTGAGAGGCTTTTGTTGTTTATTTTTCAGATGTAAGTTGCATTATATAAGCCTGTAAATATGTACTATATACGACTGTACATTTACATTATCCTTCATGGAATTATTAAGGATTTTATAATATAGTTGTGTATTTTTCCGATGCAAGTAGTATTATATAAGCTTGTAAATATGCATTGTATAAGCCTGCAAACATACATTATATAAGCGTACAAAGTTGCAATATGTTTTGGTTGGTTAAAAACACAGTTGTTATTTTTCAGATGTAAGTTGCATAATATAAGTATGTAAATATGCATTATATACACATATATAGATGCATTATCCTTCAAGGAATGACTGAGGTTTTTAGAACATAGTCGTTTATTTTACTGATGTAAGTTGCATTATATATGCCTCCAAAGTTGCATTATATAAGCTTAGTTGCAGCATGTTTCATAGATTGATTGATTAAAAACATAGTTGTTTATTTTTATGATGTAAGTTGCATTATATAAGATTGTAAATATGCATAATCTACTCTTGCACAAATGCAGTATGTTTCATGGAGTGATTGAGATTTTTGGAATATAATTACATATAATATTATGGATAATGTAATATTTATATTCTATATAATGCAATCCGACGGAATAGATACTGCAATTGTAAATTGCTAAATTGATTTTTTTTAATGGTTGCAGTATGTTTGTGACTGAAGATTTTAGAACATAATTACATTTAAAATTACGGATAATACAATATTTATATTCAATATAATGCAATTTCATAGAAAAGATAATGACTACCATGCTAAATTGATTTCTTTAAAATTCGAACTCCCTATAAATTGAGGATGATGGTACATAAATTTAAGATTTTTATATTTTTCTAGATATATTGAGTGTGAAAAAAGGATAAAAATAATTATTTAGAAAAAATTTCATAAGAATCCAAAATCCCTAAAAAGTAAGGATAATGGAGCATAAAATTAGGATTTTCTTATTTTTCTAGATAATTAAGGTGTGAAAAAAGACAAAAAAATTAATTTAGGAAAATCTTCATCAAAATTCAAAATTCCTAAATTGTAAGTATAGTGAAGCAAGAAATTAGGGATTTTCCTAATTTGTAAAAATTTAATGAGTTTTATAAATTTACTAAATAAACATCCGGATGCCAGTTTTTAATACTCCTTAATGCACCTTTTTAAATTTGTTAAAAAATTTGATCATAACCGTTCAACATCTAAAATAGGTGGTCCAGATTCATTCTCTTCTCTGGTCTAAAGAGGTACTTGCTATTTTAACATACGTGTGTGTGTGTGTATATATATATATATATATATATATATATAGGGAGTGGATCAGGTGAGAAAGGTCTTAACGTGAGAAAGTGAGAAAGATGTTTGATTGTGTTCATGAGGTTGCTTAATTATATTCAAGTCGTTGCTTGATTGTGTTTTAGTTGTTACTTGATTATTTTGTTGCTTGATTGTGTTTTAGTTGTTGCTTGTTTCAATATAAACCATTGATTCTTTCAGATATAATGGACATGATTCATTCTTTTTTCTTATATGGAGATTTTTTTTTACATGATCTCTCCTCTATATATATATATATATATATATATATATATATATATATATACGGGGCTGATCTGGTGAGAATAGTCCTTATCATGAGAAATGAGAATAAATCTCGTCCATAGATTTGACAACATCAACGATCCAGATTATATAAGAGCTTTAACAAAAAATGCGGCATAATATCCTCATTTTACTTCATTGAAGGGCAACATAGTCATTACGAACATACAGGGCGCAAAAGTTGTGTTTTGTTCATTTTATGTATTATATACTTCATTTTATCTTAGTTATACTTCATTTTATCTCAATTGTGAATCATTATAAAATAAATTCGATTCGAATTTTGATGTTACACGTGACATGCATTTTATCATAGCAGTTCTTCATTATATCTTAGTTATTCTTCATTTTATCTCAAATGTGATTCATTATAAAATAAATTCGATGTGAATTTTGATGTTATACGTGACATGCATTTTATATTAGCAGTTCTTCATTATATCTTAATCATTCTTCATTTTATCTCAATTATTGTTCATTATAAAATAAATTAAATAAAAATAAAATTAATTTTTCGAAAAAAATGATTTCAATTCTCTTCATTTTAACTCCTATATACATCATTAAACGAAAAAAATCAAAATTTTAGAAACAGTTCTCTTCATTTTATCTCCTCTATACTTCATTAAATGGAAAAAATTAAATTAAATAAAAATAAAATCAATTTTTCGGAAAAAGTATTTCAGTTCTCGTCATTTTATCTCCTATATACATCATTAAAAGAAAAAAAAATCAAATTTTTAGAAACAGTTCTCTTCATTTTATCTTCTCTATATTTCATCAAATGGGAAAAATTAAATTAAATAAAAATAAAATCAATTTTTCAGAAAAATATGTTAAATTTATTTTATCTATTTAAAGCTTCATTAAATTAGAAAATTAAATTAAATAATAATAAAATTTGATTTAATTTTAGAGTATTGGATGACTCAACAAGGCAATTGAAATTTGATGAAAAATCGAAATTGAAAAGGAATTAGAAATCCAAATATGTAATAATGAAGTTCGAGGAGGATAAAATGAAAATGAAAATTATTTGAGGAAGATACCATCAGGCTAAATAACAATAATACCCTTAAATATGTAATAATGAAGTTCGCAGAGGATAAAATCAAGACGGAAATTATTAAAGCATGACCGCAGATCTTGTGAAATTAAAGGCTGAGATTTATTCTCATTTCTTACATTAACATCTATTCTCATATGATCTAACCTCTATATATATATATATTAAAGGAGAATATTGAAAAAAATTATTCCCGACAAAGGTATGACATAATTTTTTATTTATTATATTTTATTATAAAATATATATAAATAAATATAATAAAATTATATTCATCACTTTTTTTAAAAAAAATATTAGATCTCACCAATTTATTATACTTACTGCTTTAAATGATATAAATACTATAATATTGTTTATTGAGTTTGTGTTGGATATACATCTTTTAATTTTATTAAATTTATATATATTGTTTGATATATAATATAGATTTATATTAAATGTAATACTAATAAGTTAAACTAAAATATATTCAAAAATAATCACTACCAAAATTTTGGGATTTTGCGACGGGAAAATTAGTTGCAAATCGCTCCGTCGCAAAATTACGCGTCGGAATTTATTGGTCGCAAATCCGTCGCAAATTAATTTTCTTCAAAAACTTAATTTCAATGGCCTGCATCCACGGGTATTCGAACTCGACACCTCTAGCATGCGAGTTGCGTGCACTACTACTAAACCAAACACACATCTCATTTAATATATGTACTAAAAATATATATATATTCAAAAATAAAGAATTTTGCGACGGATTTGCGACGAAAAATTCGGTCGCAAAATTTAAAATTTTATTCCGTCGTTAGTCCGTCGCTAATTCGCGATCCTTTTTTTGTTGCGAATCCGTCGCAAATTTTCAATTTTTTTGTGTGAATTACTAAAAAATATTAAGATATATAATTTTGTTGATTATATTTTTATATTTTAATATATTTATCTTAATACTCCGTTTGTTCCTTTATAATTGTCATCTTTCTTTTCGGCAAGTAAACTAAGAATTGTGAGTGTAGAATGAGTTAGAAGGATTAATATTTTATTGTTTAGTGTGAAAAAGTTGTAAATTTTGAAAATATGAAAATTTTGTTGGGACGCCCGATTTTGTAAGTATGACAATTCAAGTGATAATCTGTTTATCTTGATACTAAATAAAATCATCTTGATACTAAATAAAATCATACAATTCTCATTCGATATTTAGGTTCGATTTTCTATGCAGCTCTAGTTGCAATACCTCCCCCAGTACTACACACCAACCAATCACAATAAAATGGAGGGGGTGCGTTATTCACGATACCTAATACATTTATACATATATTCTCACTCAAATCTTTTTCCAAATTCCTACATTTTATTAATCAAACTCGACTCCTGCATTCTCGACAGGGCCTTCTCGAACTGGCTCCATTTCTGTTCCAACGTCCCATTAAATCCAATAGACATTCTCACAAGCCCCGGCGAGATCCCGGCCAACGCCTTCTCTTCTTCGCTCAATTCGCTGCTGGTGCTGCTCCCGGAGCAAGACATCAAGGTCTCATGGTAGCCCAAGCTAACGGCGATCAGCCCGAATTGACTACAATTCTGAAGCAGATTCATGAAACGATTAGCCTTGTCCTCAGTTTCCAGGTCGACGCACAGAATTCCTCCATAGCCATACTCATTGACGGCGGCCATGGAATGGAGAAGAGAGTGGTCAGGGTGATCCTCTAGGCCAGGGTAGATGACCTTGAGGCCGAGCTCCTTCATTCGAGTAGCGTAGACCATGGCTCGACGGCAGTGCTCCTTCATCCTCAACCCCAAGTGGGGGAGCCTGCCGGCTAGCTCAAAGGCCACTTTCGGGTTCATTGTTGGCCCTAGTAGCACCAATGATCCTTGACCATCCATCATTGAATTCACTAGCTTGGCTGGACCACAAACTGCACCTGTTCAATTCATATCCATGTTGTAACTATTTTATGATCGATTAATGAAAAGCAGACATGTGGATACCAACACAATACATGCATGGATAAATTTGGTGAAATTTCTACCCAAGTTTTTCATAACATAAGTGATTCAAATAACTTGATTATATCTAATAAATCTTGGATTTAAATTTTAATATAAAAATACTGGGTGAAATGAAATTTTAATTAGTATATTGTATTTAAGAAAGTTGGTGAAGTTCTTTTTATTTTATTTTCTTTTATTGTGAACGGGTGATATTTTACATGGCAAAAAAACTAAAGTTTTTTCGAAACACTAAATGGAAATAATTAAGCGAATTAATTACGAGATGGAGAAGAGAAATTAAAGAACCTGCAATCAAATCGGCGCCACCGCTGATAAACTTGGACATACTATGCACGACTACATCGGCGCCGAGCCTCGCCGGGGAGACGACCATAGGCGCAAAGGTGTTGTCGACAACGACGGTGACTCCCTTATCATGCGCTATCCTGCATAGCTCGGGCACATTAGCGACGGTGAGGGTGGGATTGGACATGGACTCGAAGTAGAACACATTCGTCTTCCCTTCCACAATCTCCCGCCGCAGCATCTCGTGATCCCTGATGTCCACAAACGACGTCGTTATGTTGCACGTCCGCGGCAGGAAGTGAGTCAGCAGCGTGTGGGTCCCTCCGTACAGAGATTGGGAGGCCACCACGTGTCCGCCGTAGCTGCAGAGCTGGAGGAACACGCCGGAGATGGCGGAAATGCCAGAGGCAGTGCAGTAGGCGGCCTCGGTGCCCTCGAGGGCGGCCATGAGGCGGCCGAGGTTGAGCACGGTGGGGTTGAAGTGGCGGCTGTAGATGTAGAAGTCCTGGTCGGGGCCGAGCTCGCCGGTGAACATCCTCCGCATGGTCTCCGACTCCATGACGGTGAAGGTGGCGGAGGCCTCGATGGACATATTGACTCCGCCGTGCTCGCCGAATTTGTGGCGTGCATTGGCCAGCGCCGCCGCAGGGTCCTCAGCTTGCGGCGGTGGAAGGGGTTGGTGGTTCTTGGAGGCGGCGAACTGATCGTCGGATGGTTTCTTGATGTTAACCATGTTTGAGTGCAACTGTAGGTTTTCAGGAATTGTGTGTTTATTTATAGAGGGGAAGGGGTTGTAAACCCGACCAATCCTCTATTCCAAAATAGTACCACCTCCGTTCCAGTATAATTGTCATATTTCCTTTTAGCAAATAAATTAAGGATTATGAATATATGTGAGATTAATATTTTATTGTTATGTGTAAAAATATTAGCTATTTTAAAAATATGATAATTCAGTTGGGATGTTCGATTTGATATTTGTGACAATTCTGCTGGAACAGAAGGAATATTCTATTTATGTTACATTATTAATTTTAATAATTATTATCATTGAATAAAATTTAAATACAATATAAAATACATGAATTGATTTTTATGATCAATATTTCCTTTTTCCTTTTTGAGAAAGTTCATTCAAATATATTGTTAACTTTTTTGTCTGAAAATGCTCCGGAGTAATTTAGAATACTCCACTAAGTCCACTTAGTCATTCCTAAATCCTAATTATATGATTGTTGGAGTAGTCTCAATATAATTCGAGGAATTGATCGAGTTGGATAGATATGGAAAAAATATGGTGTATATCTTGTTTCTTTATTGAACACGATTTATCTTGATAAATAATAGATTTGGATAGGTATAAATCTATTAGAGATAGATTTAGATTTAGATATATCTTACCATATCTAGGTTTTATATTCCTTATGTATCTAGGAATATCTCCCTATAAATACCCATGTTCCCCACCAATTGTAATTGTTCAATACTTGTATTTTCTTCACCATAATAATATCATCACCGAGGAGGCTTGAAGAGTGGACGTAGAGCATAGCTCGAACCACTATAAATTATTGTGTTCTTTATTTTCTGTTAGTTATTTGTGTCTGCAATTGCTTCAATTCACAACAAATTGGTGCGGTGAACGTAGATAGAGAAGGATTACGATGGGTTCAGCCAAGTTCGAGGTGGAGCGCTTCACGAGATCAAATGATTTCGGTTTGTGGAAGTTGAAGATGCAAGCGTTGTTTGTACAGCAAGGCTTGGACGGTGCCTTGAAGGGAGAGGCTGGGTTACCCGACACGATGACGGAGCAACAGAAGAAAGATATACTGGCGAAGATGCAAAGTGCGCTAATCCTGAGTCTTGGAGACACGGTATTGAGAAAGGTGTTGAAGGAGAAAACTGCAGCGGAAGTATGGGCCAAACTGAAATCCTTATATATGAAGAAGTCCCTGGCGAATCGGCTCTATCTTAAACAGTCGTTGTATTCGTTTAAGATGCAAGAAGGAAGACCGATCAACGAGCAGATCGACGAGTTCAATAAGTTGATCCTTGATCTGGCAAATATCGATGTGGTGATAGGTGATGAGGATCAAGAGTTGATGTTGTTGAGTGCGCTGCCAAAGAGTTATTCGAATTTCAAGGAAGCCTTAATGTATGGAAGAGAGTCATTGACCATGGATGAGGTTCAGTCTGCTCTAAGTTCGAAGGAGTTAAATGTGAAGAACGAGGTGCGAGAGAACTCTCATGGAGAAGGCTTGGTGGCTAGAGTTGCTCGAGGAAAACCGGAGATGAGGAATTTCAATAGGGGAAATTCAAGGTCGAGGTCGAGGCCAAAGCCCAGATCACAACCAAAAGTTAAGTGCTTTCTCTGCCAAAAGAAGGGACATATCAAAAGAGATTGTCCAGAGAGGCAGACGAAGCAGGAGCAGAAGCAACAGGCGGATGTAGCTGTTGCTGAGAAGGAATATGACTTTGGAGAGGCATTGGTAATTTTGAATGAGCACTCGGAGAGGGAATGGATATTGGATTCAGGTTGTACATTCCACATGACACCTAATAAGTCATGGCTCGAAGGGTTCGAGGAGCAGGAGAACTCGAGTGTTCTTCTGGGTAACAATAAACCATGCAAGGTGGTTGGAATGAGTTCGATGAGGATTAAGACGCACGATAATACATAAAGGGTACTTCGAGGTGTAAGGTAAGTTCCGGAGCTTAAGAGAAATTTGATCTCTTTGGGGTTGCTCGACGAACTGGGTTACACGATCAAGATGGAAGCTGGGACTTTGAAGGTTTGCAAAGGATCCCTGGTCTTGATGAAAGGAGCTCGAAGGAAATGTATTTACACTCTGATGGGGAGCACGGTGATCGGGGAGGCTTCGATAGTGATGGTTGACAAGTCAGTACTGTGGCACAGGCAACTCGGTCACGTTAGTGAGAGGGGGCTGCAGGAGTTATCGAAGCAAGATCTGTTGCTCGGGAATAACATCAGAGAGCTGGATTTCTGTGAGAATTGCATCAATGGGAAATCTCACCGGGCAAAGTTCGGAGTAGGTCGATAGACAGCTCGAGGAACTCTGGACTACATCCACCCAGATCTATGGGGACCTTCAAGGGTTAGTTCGAATGGAGGAGCAAAGTACTTCATGAGCCTCATTGATGATCACTCAAGGAAGGTGTGGGTCTACATCGTGAAGAATAAGATTGATGCTTTAAAGACCTTCAAGAAGTGGAAAGTTCTGATTGAAAATCAGACTGGAAGGAAGGTGAAGAGGTTGCGAACTTACAATGGCCTTGAGTATTGCTCGAAGGAGTTCGAGGGGTACTGCTTGAAGCACGGTATTGCGAGGCACAAGACAGTGGCAGGAACACCTCAAGAGAACGGATTGGCGGAGAGGTACAATTGGACGTTGTTGGAAAGAACAAGGTGCATGTTGTTTAGTGCAAAGTTACCCAAGTCGTTCTGCGCAGAAGCAGTGACTACTGCAGCTTATTTGATCAACCGGTGCCCGTCAACTGCACTAGGTTTCAAGACACCGAAAGAAATATGGTCTGGTCATCCTCCGGATTTTAGCAATCTTAAAGATTTTGGTTGCGTGGCTTATGCGAACATCAAAGAAGATAATCTTGGGAGGAGGGCATTGAAATACATATTCATTAGGTAACCTGAAGGAGTGAAAGGGTACAAGTTATGTTGTCTCGAATCGAATATAAGAAAGTGCATCATTAGTAGGAATGTGGTGTTCAAGGAGGAGCTGGTAGGAGATCTAGATAAAGGGGCCGAGGAACGGGAAAATATTCTTGAGAAACAAGGTGGTGCTTCGGAGGAATAGTCTGACAAGGTAAAAGGAAATAGATCAGTTGCTGAGATTAAGGTGGAGCCGACAAGTGGGTCGAAGAGTGCACCTCAGGTGGATGGTGAGATCGAGGTGGTTCGAGGGTCCGGTGCGCTTCAAGATTATAATCTCAAGAGAGATAGGGAACGAAGGCAGATAAGACCTCCAACTCGATTCGAATGTGCTGATGTCGTAGCATATGCCTTCGTTATGGCGGAAGAGGTAGAGCTGGATGATACTGAGCCGAAGAGCTATACCGAGGCCATAAGTTGTAAGGAGAGGCTTAAATAACTTGATGCCATGAAGGAGGAGATGAAATCCTTGAAAAAGAATAACACCTGGGAGTTGGTGGATAAGCCAGGGGAGAAGCAATCCATAGTTAGCTGTAAGTGGATCTTCAAGAAGAAACAAGAGATTTCTGGGGTTAGATTCAAGGCTAGACTAGTTGCTCGAGGCTTCACGCAACGGAAGGTGTGGATTATGGCGAGGTGTTTGCCCCAGCGATGAAACAAAGGTCTATAAGGCTGATATTGTTGTTAGTTGCTCGATACGACTTGGAGTTGGAGCTACTGGATGTGAAGACCGCATTTCTGTATGGAGAGCTGGAGGAAACGATCCTTATGATGCAACCCGAGGGCTTCGAGGAAGCCGGTAGAGGGGAGAAGGTGTGCTTCTCAAGAAGTCATTATATGGATTGAAGCAGTCTCCAAGGTAGTGGAATAGGTGGTTCGACAAGTTTATGGTTCAGCTGAACTTTCTTCGATGCAAACACGACCCATGTGTATATTTTCGAGGTGAAGATATGAAGACTCGAATTTATCTACTGTAGTATGTAGGTGATATGCTGATAACAAGTCGAGATAAGCAAGGGATAACCGAACTAAAGAAAGCTCTGAGTCAGGTGTTCGAGATGAAGGATCTCGGTTGTGCTCGAAGGATTCTGGGTATGGAAATAGTTCGAAACAGGGCTCGGAGAAGACTCACATTATCTTAAGAGGGATACTTGACGAAAGTTCTTGAGAAGCATAGAATGTAGGATGTAAAGCCTGTACTCACTCCGTTAGCAGCTCATTTCAAGTTGAGTGCTGCTGGGAAACTCGAAGAGGAGGAAAGGGAGTTTATGAGAGGTGTTCCTTATGCGAGTATTGTCGGTTCGTTGATGTATGCTATGGTCTGTACGAGACCGGATCTTGCTTATGCTCTCATTATGATTAGTAGGTTCATGGCCGAACCTAAGAAAGACCATTGGGCAGCTTTGAAGTGGGTCCTCAGGTATGTTCGAAGGACAGTTGGAAAGGGTCTAGTCTTTGAGGATGATGGTTCGAGCTTGAGGCTTCCAGTCGAAGGGTTTGTGGACTTGGATTATGCAGGATGTATGGATACGAGGAAGTCGTTGACAGATTTTGTGTTCACTGTTGGTTACAAGATCTGTAAAGAAGAACTGAAAACACTGCAATTAATTATGTCTATTACAACAAGTTTTTACAACTATATCTGCAGGTACTGCTAGTACGAGAACAATTGAAATTTAATGAAATTAAATAAATAAACAAAAATATAAAGGATTTAAATCCTAGCCGAGTCGAGGAAGCCCTCTTCCCACAAGACAAATTCGCCGACGTAGTGCTCGTCTAATGGCGGTTTGTCCCCAAAGGTAAAATGGCTTCGTCCTTTACGAGGCAGCACCGCAAGTTGCAAAGGCTCCGGCGAACTGAATAAGAGGCGAAACTGAGTTGCAGAAGAACAACAAAAAAGATGCAGCAATATGAGAGAAAAGTTGCAGTATCTCTGGCTACGTGAGTTGTCTAATATTTGGGGAACCGGGGGCCAGAGACAACACAATGCATGTCTATTTATAGACATGTCCACCCAAAGGGAGCCTATCTCAGCCATCAAGGCTGGACCGTTACAAGGCATTAGACATGGGTAACTGACGCCATCAATGGAGCCGTTACAAATTTGAATGTAATAGACATGTGCAAAATGTGGTAGTAATCCACACTCAATTGCAACGTAATTATCCACACTCAATTGCAACACATGGCTGACTCATCATCCATGTCACATGCAACGTGTGCACCACGTCGACCGGTTTAGCCACGTCGACCGTCTATCAATGTGGGATACTTCATTTATTACATATTCACTTATGTAATAACCCACCAACCCATGTCACTTTGTGGTCTCATTTCTCACTCACCGGAATTCGGATTTGAGAAAACAAATATACCACAATCATCTACTCTTCGCGTAGATTATGTTGGTAATATTTAATTACGACGAAATTAAATATTTTACATTGGAAATTTACCATAAAGTACCCGAATTACCAACATTCACATCATATGGAACAACAATTCGTTTGAGAGCAAGTCTGCAGAGGGTAGTTGTCTTATCTTCAACGGAGGCGGAGTACATTGCCTTGACCGAAGCGATTAAGGAAAGTCTATGGTTGCTCGGGTTTATGAATGAACTGGGGATTGATCAAGGAAAGATAAAGGTTTCCTGTGATAATCAAGGTGCTTTGTAGTTGACGAAGAATGATGTTCATCATGAGAGAACTAAGCACATCAATGTGAAGTTCCATTTTATTAGAGATGTGGTGGCAGCTGGTGAGGTCGAGCTGCACAAGGTCAATACTCTCGATAATCCTGCGGATATGATTACAAAGCCAGTTCCAAATACTAAGTTTGAGTACTATCTAGAACTGATAAAACTGTTGAAGTCGAACTGAAGAGGAGGTGCCAAGCTGAGGTGATATTGAGCCTAAGGTGGAGTATTGTTGGAGTAGTCTCAATATAACTCGAGGAGTTGATCGAGTTGGATAGATATGGAAAAGATATGGTGTATATCTTGTTTCCTTGTTGAACAAAATTTATCCTTATAAAAATTAGATTTGGATAGATATAAATCTATTATAGACAGATTTAGTTTTAGATATATCTTAGCATATATAGGTTTTATATTCCTTATGTGTTTAGGAATATCTCCCTATAAATACCCTTGCTCCCCACCAATTGTAATTGTTTAATACTTGTATTTTCTTCACCATAATAATATCATCACCGAGGAGGCTTGAAGAGTGGACGTAGAGCATAGCTCGAACCACTATAAATTATTGTGTTCTTTATTTTCTGTTAGTTATTTGTGTCTGCAATCACTTCAATTCATAACAATGATCATATTTGATTTCAAACTTATAAAAAATAATATAATTGAGATATCTTAAGTACTATAAAGAATAGAATTAGATTATTTAATTATTTTGTTATGTATAAACTAATTCTGCAATAACGTATTTTATTCAATTCAAACCTTCAACTGAAAAAATTGATTAAACTATTTATACTTTATTCTCTATACACTAATAAGATCGATAATAAATATTTTATGATTTTAAGTTAAGTTTCCAGCTTTGAGAGAGTATGATTTCAGGTCTAAGTTACTCTTACCCCTAGATGATAAGTGGTGTTTTGTTGAAAATCATTTTAATAATACATTTAAAGTTATGTAGTAAAGTAATTCCACTAAAAGAAAAAATGATGTGATATTTCCTAAAAAAAAGTGATGTGGGAGTAATAGTTTTGCTTTCATGGACCGCACCAATTCACGCGAAGGACTTTTTCGTCGCAATAATAATAGTGATTTGAATTTGATTAAATATCTGTTGATGCTAGTTTATTTTGGAGATTACTTTTTTTAAGAATACTGAATTGAAATATT
>JAPKLW010001263.1:106767-126906 GCA_026898455.1 Plectranthus barbatus
CTTCGCTAACAGATACAACTCTTCAGGTGAATGGACGTTCCGAACGGCCACATCCCTTGCGTTGAGCTGCCTTAATTAACCTCCCCGAACGTATGGTTCGAGCTCTTAGCTCGGACGAACCAATCCATCCGTGAGACAATCTTTTAGCTCTGTTTGAAGTTCAGCTCGGCGAACCAGGAGCTCGGTCAATTATGAGATCGAGCTCGGAAATCATCATCATTGAACATCCTTGTCTTGAATTATTTTCTTTATACTTCTTCTTTTTGGGCTTTTTGTCTTATTGGACTCCAAAATGGGCTTGCTCATTTTTGGGTCATAACAATATCCATATTTCACCTTTTTCTTATATTTGGATGTTTATCTAATTAGTGTTTTTTGCAAAAATATATTTATTTGCTTATAATATTTAAATTAAGATAACAATTAAAATGCAGTTTTAACATTACGCAATTTTTTTGGATTATTTAGGAATTGAGATATTTTAGTACAATTTTTTTTAATAGAAACGCATTTATATAAACTTATCCATCCAACGAATCTTGAATTTATTATCTCATGGTCACATACAATAAGTTTTTATCACTGCACCCCAAATAGAGAACACTTTTATATAATTTTATTAATATAAGATAATAAGATGTGCATTGAGATACTTTAGAATAGTATAATTAAGTTTTGTTTGGTGTGTGATTAATGTAATTTTATTATTAGGTTATTTAGTTAATGTTGGTCCCGAAATCAGAGATATATTATATGCAGCAGAAGTTTTAAATTATTCTTGCACTTCTAAAAACTGACTTTCAAACTCAGTTTTCAATTTCCGTAAAACTCAGTTTTTGCTCAAAGTAAGTTTAAGTTTCAGGTTTCAAGTATACACTTCAATACTTAGAAAGTATTGAAGGTTTAAAAAAAGAATGAAAACTTAATAAGCAGAAACTTAAAGAAAGCAATAAAATGGCACATGATATTTTATAGTGGTTCGGAGCTTTAAGCCCTATGTCCACTCTTCCAAACTAAATCGGGAATCCACTAAGTAACAGAATACAAGTTCTCACAATCTATGCTAGCCCGTCGGAACCTCCATCATTCGGTGTGCTAGGTCATTCACCCAGATTATTGGTTTGCTCCTTCATCAGTTTAAAGTGAGGACGCACCTCGCAACCTTCAATCTTGATGGTTGGATGTTTGTAATTCTTCCCAGAACTTCAGGTTGTTGGAAATGTCCCGTCGGAATCAGTATTCCAGAGTAGAATACTTACTGCTCATGTGTTTATTACTTGAACAATAATAAACACCAAGTAAGGTAGCTTAAGCTTGACAGCTTTAGCCTCGTGTACTTAGACAGGTACACAGAAAGAGTAGCTTAAGCAAAGATGCTAAGCCTCGTGTTCAGATAACATGGAGTTCAAAGAGCTTTTAAGAGCTTTTTGAGTTTTCAGTTCGACAGAGTTTAAGCTAAGCTTTTCGCAAGAGTCAAGGTGTATATTTCTGTCGAGGTTGACTCCGATTTATAGCTGGGTTGGTCGATTATTTGAAAATCTACCCGTTAGACTCAGAGATTCATCCGTTAGAGACAAGGAGAAACTTCTCCAATCATCGCCAATTCTTTTCTGATTGCTGCACCCTGCTCTGCTCTGCTCTGAACTACTTTTGACTGTGGTAGTGTACTTTTCACCTACCCTTGTCAGGCTCAGTTTCAGTCTGAGGAACTTAGATTTAAGTTTCTCATACTTATAATTACTTGACACTTTAGGAATTTTCGATATGATTTTGAGTTCCATTTGGATTCCTTTTGTCTCCTTGAGTTTCACGTGCTCTTTAACTTCAGAAACTGAAAACTGACATTCTAAGTTTCAAGTTCCGAAACTTGTTCAGTAAATTCAAGTTTCACCGAGTCTTTATTTCATGTTTTGAAACTTGATTCTTGATATCTCAAGCTTTATCTTCAAACAATTTCTCCCTTAGAGACTAAATCTAGTTGCTCCATCTTCAGCTTCCGTTTCTAGTTTCTATTACATATCGATATATCCTATACAAGGACTACATGAAGAGACATATTAGAAAGTTAAGGCTAAAGTAAGTTTTGACACACCAAAACATAAAAAATAAAGGGTAAACTGAAGCTCAATTTCTAACTGTTTGGTGCATTCTGATGTTTATTATTAAGGGGTTCAACTTATGATATTGCTAAATATATATCTAGCATTTAAAATCTATAATAAGTAATTTAAAAATAATATTTTGGGAATATCCTTTGATCCTTTGAGTTTGATATTTGGTTTAGAGAAAAATTTTGAAATAGCAAATTTTATTGTTTCACATGTAAAAAATATTATTTTTCATATAAAAATACACAATATAGCAAAAGTTGTGCAAATACCCTTACCATATTTTTTTAATTGTAAAGAACCTGAATTATGAGATTTTGTTGCGGTTAGTGTTTTTCGTAAATATTTTAAAATTAGATTAGAGGCTCAGTTTGCATAATTAGAAAAAAGATGTTGCGTTTTCATAATTTATAATAATTGTAATGTTACTTATTATATTTAATAAACTAATATTTAATATTTAAATTGTGTGATAAATTAATGATAAAGTAATTGAAATACAACATTATTTTAATTTTTAATATATTAGGAAGGCAGAAAAAAATATAGTTATTCCATATCGGATTTCAATGAATTTTTTTTGGAGAATACACGATCTGGTTTGACCAATTTGAGGATGAAGTATCAGCATAACTAAATAATATGGTTTAGGAAATTTCCAAACCGCAACGAACCAAATAAATCTTTCAAATTAAATCAGTCAAATCATATTAAACAGTTTGGTTCGATCGGTTTGACGATTTGAAACATCAATTTAATGAAAAAATTAAAACATAGAATATTTCCGATGTAAAGGCAAGCATATATTTCCGATGAAATACAACATGATATGAACATTTAATTTATCATCTCATCATTTATTTAATAATATAAACAAATCAATTAATATATTATTATATTCATGTGTGAACATTTATATTTTCAAAATGAAATTTTAATTCGCGTTCATTTAACACGATTTATTTTCTAGAATACTTTAGTCTAACTTTGTCTTAGGTATCAAACCCTACCGACCCGTTTTTCAGCCTGTTACTCTTGGACCCCGAACCTAGTCCTGACTGGACTAGGGTTCCTCGACCGGATACGCCTCCAGCCTTCAAGCTCTTGGCTTCCTTCGTGCGTCCTATGGCCTCGGATCTCTGAACCGATGCACCCTCGCATTGCCTTATCGATCGGACTTGATTATTGGCTCAGAACTCACCTATTGTGCGAGTCCCTGCCCTCCAATGGACCAAGACAGACTGTATAGGGTAGACTTAGGGTTCGGGGCTCTCAATCACACCACAGCTCACCGGAAAACACTCTCACAGACGACAAAGATCAAGAGAGAAGGAGAAGTAAAGTTTCGAAGAGAGAGAGAGCGACGAAGAAGATTAAGGTTAGGTTTCAGGTCATCTGAGTGAAACCGGGTCGACACATATATATAGTGAGGGTAACACGAAACCGCCTCAACCGCTTCACACCCGAACCAGAAACCAATCCACTAAACAATCCATAAACATAACCAACACAGGTGAGCTAGGAGATGGGTTAGGAATCTACCAGGCCAGGTAATGAAAAGGCCCAAGCCAACCAAGGCCATACCTATCACACTTTGTGTTTCATGAAATATTAATTTTTAATTATGAATTAAGATCAATGAATAATTTTTTGTACCTGTTTTGTATTTTCAAAAACACAAAATGACCATTTGTGTCTACCAGCGCAGTTTTTGGTTTTTTGGTTTCCACATGTTCAAATTTTTTGATATATATATAATACATCAAATTATTAGATTTATTTTGTACAAAATGGAAATACATTAAATCAGGGATTTAATACGTATGATTGGACACTTCCAAATAGATAAATGATCTTTCAGGTTAAATTGGACTTTTTACTCAAATTTTGCTATTTTGTGCATTTATTCATAAAAGTTGTCATTTTTTGGGTGTATTTTTTATTTTTTACTATTTTAAGCTATTTCCTCTTTGGGATATCAGTTGGAGATGAATTATGAATTGTTTAAGTTAGCATGTATTGTATTTAGTAGTGTTTTCTTCAAGTTTGACTAATTTATAATTGAGTTGAGCTACGAGTTTTTTTTATAGAATATTTTGAAATTCATAAATATTATCGAACCAAACAAATTTTATAAATTTAGATTATAATTAATATATTAATTATATTCTTTAAGAAAAATTTATTTGTTCCAAAAAAAATTATATCAAAAATTTATCATACATTTTACTCTTAAATTACGAAGATATTAATTTATTAAACTTAATAATTTTTTATTTAATACTAATTTTTGCTAACAAATTTGCTCAGGAGTCAAATATTATAAAACTCAGGTTTGGTTCGTCTATAGACGAGCTTCATTAAATGAGCTCGAACAAACTTTGATCAAATCAAGATTCAAGTAAATCACAAATAATTTAATTATTTATAGTTGTTACTACATTTTGAGTCTATCGGGTTTTTAATATTTCAAAATTATTTCGTAAACAATAGTTATTTTATGTCCTAAAAGCCCTTGAACAATTTCAATTCGTATATTGATCAAAATAGAGTTCAAAAGAATTTTCAAAAATCACGATCACTTTTTACACAATCCTACTTTTTTATCGTCTTTGCTTTTATTTTCTTTAATAAAAGTTTTGTTTACAAAACATTAAGATATTATTTACATAAACATACATTATAGTTTCAAATCCCAAATATAAAAAACTTATCAAGTACCTTTGCACATTTGTTTTACATGGATCTTTGAGTTATGTAAAAAAATTAGTTAAATTTTTTTCTTTCTCTAGATCCCTTTTCCAATTCCAACCCCTTTGTTAAAAATTATACTCCTTTCTTATTGTATGTTTTGAAGTATCAAACAAATCATCAGTTAGTATGGATCTAATTAGGATTAGTTCAAATTCGTAATGTCCTATATTAAAATTTATCGAGTTGTAAGGAGTTGATCGCGATTTTGTTTGGAGGTTGTTGGATGAAATGCCTTCACCAACAAAGGCCCATTATTGTTGAAGGTTGATGGCTCACACGCCATCACCAGCTGATATCTATTAGCAAGGAGCTTACCAGTAAGCGTCACCAGTAAAGGCGATTCCTCAAACTAGCTAGTAGAGACAAGCGTGCCAAGACAAGCGGAATCTTTACAAGTTTAAAGAAGATCCTAAATTTGGAAACCTAAAGCTTGTTCATCCAAGAAATCTACCAGCAACCATTCCTCGAACTGGCTCAGAGCTGTTCTAAATAGAGTCTGCAAAGTTCACCTACTCTGAGAGCAAGGACACTGCGATTCAGGAAAAGTGAAACTTCCAATAAGATGGGTTTCTTTTTTCTCGCAAGGTTCCAGATTCAAACTTCTAAAGATTTGTTTATAAATATAGGCTACATTGAAAAGGTGAAGGTAACGAAAACTAAATTGAAACCTGAAGCATTCTGAAAGGCCAAAACTCTGCAGAAATTTCAACACAAGCTTTCAAGACATTCTTGCTTACTTTTTGTTTTCCTTATTGGAAACAAGGCTCTATGCGTCGAGCAATAGTTATCAGATCAGTTTTCTTACTTTCCAAATAAAAAAATACTTTGGAGTTACCACATCATGGGTTTTATATTGCAAGTTGACACATTTTAGGGAAGAAATCAAAGTCCCACGACCAGCTAGAGGTTGAGTGGCGTCCCCACACTCCATATTTGAAGAAGTGAAGGCAAGCAAGGACTAGGCGAGTGCGCTAGTGGACTGGCAGAAGTAGCATCTACCAGCTAGCAATAGATTGTGCTACACTTTGTAAACCAATACGTAGTGATTTACAGACTGCGGGTCTGAAGAGAGGATGTAGGACGATATAATCCGAACCTTTATAAATCATTTGTTTTTATTTGTTTTCTTTGGCTTCCTTTATTTGAATTTAAAACCCAACGCCTCAAGTGCTGGAGTATTTCTTGAAAAATGACTACGTTAAGAACTCGCTAATCAACCAGCTTTTTATGACCCAAGCTGGTGCCAAAACAACCAGCTTGGAGAGTGCAAGTTTATTTAAATTGTCAGTTGCTCATGTACTTGTGCTGATTTGAGACCAATAAGTGTTATCACAACAGTTGGTCTTTACACGCTAACTACTTGAGTAGTTTAGGACAAGATTCATTCCTTGCATTTTTCTATGTTTTAGCAAGCATGTTACGTCATAATGAATATCGCAAAGCTTCCACTATATAACGCGGGGAAGTTCGTGGCATGGAAGAAGAAATCTCTTATCCAGCTAAAGAATATCCATCCTAAGATTGCACATTCCGGATAGAGGTCCGATCAAGATAATGAAAGTCAACTCTAGAATTTGTGAAGATGAAAGCCCATAAATGATCGAAAAGTCATACGTAGAATGTACTCTTGAAGATAAGAGAGAGTACAATTGGATTCAATTGCTCATTAGCTAATCCTCTCAGCTCTTCCAAAGTCGATGATGGATGACGTGATAGAGTTCGACATTACTAAAGAGGTACGAGATTACGTTAGTAGTTTGAGCCAAGAGATAGATTAGAATAAAGTGGAACAAGCTTCAAGTCTGCGTGAACAAAGAGTCCTTCATGATGCTGCTCGGAGAAAGCATCAAGGACATAGAGGCTTGCTTCAACTCAATTGTCAGCGAATTGAAAGCCTTAGATAGGGTGTACTCAATAGCAGATCTAAATGCCAAGATCCTGTCCAAGATACCCAAAGATAACTGATTCACCAACACCACCACACTTAAAGAGAAAGACCTCTCCAAGAAGTTCATGAAGAAGTTGTTTCCCTAGCTTCTAGTACATGAGTGGGACATAAATATGGTAAACAAGAACGAAGACCTAAGGGAAGCAACAAGTTCTCCGGGCAAGAACACAAAAGATGCAGCCTTATTCAAAAAAAGACAACTTCCAGAGTCAAAAGAGACCGAAGAAACCCTTTCACTCAGAGAGACCAGTCGTACGACCGATGGCTGGGGCACCATCGACTTCAAACACCTCTATGAAGGAAGGAGAGAGTAGATGTGCCAGCTTTTCAAAATGCTGGAAAAAGAAATTGCGAAACTTGACACTCCTCAGTCAACTGAGAAAAGATTTATGAAAAGACCCTTTTTACGAATAGCTTCAAGTCTCGCAACTAGTGCTAAGGTTTCTTAAAAATCAATTCATTCACATTGAGAAAAAGTGCTCCACTAGTATAAAAAATCCTCTTTCTAAAAACATAGGTACCTCTTTATCTTTATTTATTTCCAGAACTACAAAATATATTGGAAATATCGAATTCCCAACTTGCATAAGAATATCTTCAACAATACCTTTAGGTGGGGAGATAGATCTAATAGCCATTTGCAGTTATTGGAAAAGAAAAGAACAAGAAATAGAAAAACAACTTTTTCTTATTACTCACACTCTGAAACATCATTCCATTACACAAATATATAGAGTTCAAATGAACTAAAAACATTTAAAACTACAAGTAAATGCCAGATCATGGGGTAGCCATGAAATGCAATTATTTGCATTAAAAAACTGAAAATAACAGCTAAATTAAAACACATCAAATGTGGTTAGACCAAATTAACTCCATCTTGTAACAGCCACATTTGTAACAGCCATGTCATGATTAATTCCAACATGCTCCCCCTTAATCTTGACATGGCCCGAGATCACGAACGCCTAAGAGATGACGTTGTACATAAATTTTCACTCCTGGTAAAGCTTTCGTTAGCGCATCAGCTCGTTGTTCTTTGGTGTGAACGAACCCAACTATAATCTATCCTCCTTCAATGCATTCTCGAATAAAATGAAACTTTGTGTCAATATGTTTGCTCCGCCCATGGAACACAAGATTTTTCATTAATGCAATGGCGGACTTGTTATCTACGAACAGTTTTACCGGCTTCAAGTCTTGCTTCAGTAGCTCTCCTAACAAGCTCCTCAACCATAATGCTTGACAAACTGCTGATGTTGCTGCCATAAACTCAGATTCACATGATGATAAGGCCACCCTTTTTTGTTTTTGAGAATTCCACGACACCAGACAATTATTTAAATAAAATGCCATACCACCGGTACTTTTTCTATCAGTCATATCACCAGCCAAGTCACTATCCGTGTAGCCGATGAGCACTTCTTCAGATCCTTCCTTCTCATACACGAGCCCAAAATGAATAGAACCCTTCAAGTACCTCAAGATTTGCTTAACCACCTTGTAGTGCATCATTGTAGGTTTTTCCATAAACCTGCTTGCTATGCCAACTGCAAAAGATAAATCTGGGCGAGTGTGAAGCAAAAACCTCAAAACAACCAATTATTCGACGATATTCCGTTGCATCCACGGGTTCTCCCTCAGGATCTTTGTGGAGATGCATCTTTTGCTCCATAGGTATTATGGTAGCATTACACTCAATCATACCAAATTGAGCCAACACTTTCTTGGCATATGCACTTTGCTTGAGAATGATTCGATCTCTTTTCTGCGCAACTTCAATCCCAAGGTAGAATGTGAGTAACCCAAGATCACTCATCTCAAACTCGATCATCATTTGCTTCTTGAACAAATTGATCTCATCGGCGCTTTCACCTGCGACAATAAGATCATCAACATATACACCAATTATTATATGTGCTCGCCCGTCTCCTCTTGTGTACACAGCTTGTTCTTTTGCACACTTAGAGAATCTGAGCTGCTACAGACTCTTATCCAAACGGATATTCCAGGCTCACGGGGCTTGTCGAAGATAATACAATGCTTTGTTTAACTTGTACACAAGATGCTCTTTATTTTTTACAACAAACCCAACAGGTTGCGTCACATACACCTCTTCCTCAAGATCACCATTTAAGAATGCTGATTTTACGTCGAGATGGTGTACCTGCCAACCCCGATTAATTGAAATAGCAAGCATAACTCGTATTGTATCAAGTCTAGCCACCAGTGCGAACACTTCTTCAAAATCCACTCCATGTTGTTGAATGTATCCCTTCGCTACGAGTCTCGCCTTATGTCGGATCACATCACCATCAGAGTTTCTTTTAATTTTGTAAACCCATTTCACTCCTATGGGTCGGTGTCCAGCTGGTAAATCACGAGACTCCATGTTCCATTCTTCTCAATTGCATCAATTTCCTCGACCATTGCTTTCTCCCAAACAGAATGTCCAGCAGCTTCACGAAAGTGAGATGGCTCGTCCACATCAGTCAGCAATAGTTGTTCATCTACATAACCTTCTTCCTCCTGAAGATCAACTCTTTTTACAACACGCATAATATCACTCATGCGTCTAAAACGAACAGGTCCATCATTTTTGCTTTCTGGTGATGGTGCTACAGGTACGTGTACTGGAGATTGTAGCGCAGGTGAGTCGTCGCTCCTTTCTGCCATGGGACTCGACGGATTTGCTGGGTCCAATTCTGACTCATAAAAAATATTTTCTTGAACAACAAAGTGATGGTTATCAGTAGTTTCTGCACCTGCATCCCAATTCCATTCGACATTTTCTTCAAATTTTACATCTCGACTTATATGAATTTTACCTCGTTCAGGGTCATAAAGCCGATGTGCTTTGTAGCCATCTTCTACGCCAAAATACACCATCGCTTTGCTTCGATCATCAAGTTTTTTCAGGTGCGGCATTGTCACCTTTGGATGAGCTACACAACCGAACACCCTTAAATGAGCAAGATGTGGTTTCTTGCCATACCAAGCTTCAAATGGTGTGCACTCTTCTAGCGCCTTTGTCGGTAGTCGGTTCAAAATGTAGACAGCATGCCTCACGGCCTCCCCCCAAAACTGTCCAGGAACTTTCATACTTTTGAGAAGGGATCTCGCCATTTCCATCACTATCTGGTTCTTACATTCTACTACGCCATTTTGTTGTGGGGTGTATGGCGCAGTCAAGTGTCTCTGAATGCCTGCATCTTCACAAAATTTGGTGAATTCGATGGAAAGGAACTCGCCGCCCCAATCAGCTCTCAACGTCTTCACTCGGTGTCCACTTACGTTCTCCACTTCTTGCTTGAATTTTTTGAAAACAACACAAGCTTAATCTTTTGATCTAATCACAAAAACCCACATCCATCTCGAATAATCATCAACAATAAGCATAAAATAATTGTTACCAGCTGGGGTAGATGGTGCAATCGGACCACAAAGATCAACATGTAATAGTTCCAACGGTTTTTCTGCTCGATAATTTGCTTCCGGTGGAAAAGGTTGTCATGTTTGTTTAGCAATTAAACATCCCTGACACAACTTATTAGGATGCAAAATGAGGGGCACTCCGACCGCCATCTTCTTCCCGGCTAGCATTTTTAAAGAACTGAAATTAGCATGCCCAAGTCGAGCATGCCACAACCTCGTTTGATCTGTTATGTTTGCAAGCAAACATACTGGAGCACATGTTTTTATTACAGCTTTATATAGCCGATTTGGAAGACTTTTAATTTTTATCAGTAAGGTGCCATTTGAATCATACAACCACAAGTACTCTCTTTGTATAACAATCTTGCTTCCTCGTTCGGCTAATTGACCAACACTTATAATATTATTGCGCAAAGTGGGAATAAAATATACCTCTGTGAGAAGTCACTGCTCATCTCCCTTGAATTGGAAACGTTTAGTTCCTTTTCCTTTAATTTCCACTGCGGATCCGTCACCAAACTTCACAAGTCCTTGGATAGACTCATCCAAGTCCTGAAAGTGTTTGCGCTGCCCAGACATATGATTACCTGCACCATTGTCAAAGTACCAGGTGTCACTTTCAGATCCGTCATTACCTTCAACCTGAAGTCGTGGTTCTATCTGCACCTCATTCAGGAGAACTATCTTCTCTTTTTCCACGATTGTCAGTAATAGGAGTGCAGGTTCTTCTACATCCGTGCGTGTCAAATTTGCCTCGGCAACACTTGGCTTGCTCCAACATTCAGTAGCTTAGTGGCCCATCTTGTCGCAATTGAAAAATTTGATGTGGCTCATATCACGGCCATTGCCGCTAGCGCTCTTCCCTCCTTGATTGCGAAATGTGTCACCGCGCTCGCCTCTACCACGTCCACCCCAGCCGCGATTGCTGTTTCCTGCGTGGAAGATTTTACTTTTATAATTTGGTGGTGCAACATCTCCTTTGTCTTTTTGTTGCACCTTCCACTCAGCTTGAGTGAGGAGAAGTTTCCCATGTCCATTGCCACTAGGTGCACGCATACGCATCCGCTCCTCGAATGTTTTCAGACGCCGACTGCTTCCTCAAATAACATGGTTTTGAGGTCACAAAATTGCTCGATGCCCGCAATGACTTGGTAGTAGTGATCTGGAACAGTGTCAAATAATTTTTTAATCATTGCCGCATCGTCAAGTGTTGCTCACAGACTGGAATACCTTGTAGACATTCCATTCAGCCTTCCAGCATACTCATCCAGTGTTTCTCCATCCTTCATTCGCATCACATCAAACTCACACTTGAGTGTTTGCAGCCTTGCCGACTTAACGCGATCTGCACCAACAAATCTAGTTTTCAGGCACTCCCAAACCTCTTTTGCAGTCTTTTCCTTCGCAACTTGCAAGAGGAGATCTTCCGGGGGTGCTTGGAAGAGATACGCCCGTGCCATCTTGTCCTTTTTCTGATCAACTTCAGCTCCTTCAGCTGGTTCCACAGCCTCCCAGACACCATGGGCTTCCATTAGAGCCTCCACCTTAATTGCCCATGTGATGTAATTCATCATCGTTAGCTGCGGGTAGACAAACGACACACCACCGACTTCCTTCACCCCAACATTTTGTGTAACGATAGACATTGGCTTGAATCTGAAAATTTTGGGCATATGATAGTGGCTGGCTCTGATACCAGATATTGGAAAAGAAAAGAAAAGAAAATAGAAAAACAACTTTTTCTTATTACTCACACTCTGAAACATCATTCCATTACATAAATATATAGAGTTCAAATGAACTAAAAACATTTAAAACTACAAGTAAATGCCAGATCATGGGGCAGCCATGAAATGCAATTATTTGCATAAAAAAATTGAAAATAACAGCTAAATTAAAACACATCAAATGTGGTTAGACCAAATTAACTCCATCTTGTAACAGCCATGTCATGATTAATTCCAACAGCAGTGTGATGGTGATGGGCCTCATGGGTCCAATTCTCAGTCTCTCAAAGGAAGATAACAACGTTAGATTGATGGCGCTCCAGAATCATATAGAACCTTTTCAAATGTTAATCCCCTAATCTCACAAGGTAAAGTAAAACAACCTGGATAACCTCTTTTAATCGTATTCCTCTTTGAATAATTGCACTGCAAACCTCATGGACTGGAATTGTTTCACGCCCCACCAATTGCTTTATTGTTGTTAAGATCCTCCTTAAAAATCTTACGTAACCCGGGATTCCCTTCAAAGCTTCAATGAGAGGAATGTTGATATTTGTCTTTTACAGATTCTCTACAAACCTCTCAAACTTCCCCTCTATTTTCTTCTTAAAGTGCCTTTGAAGGAATGACAAATGTGGCACTCCAGATTCCTGGGGTTTTCTCTTTATGACCCGTCGTGCTGCTACTTTGACTAACACACCTGAATCGCCGTCGCATGCATGTTGATAATTGCTTTGTGACTCCCACTCAACATTGGATCGGCATTCTTTGTGGTGTTCATTGCTCACTCTGTGCATGAACAAAAAGATATCCCAATCGAGAAATTCTTCACTTTTAACATCTTTTTAGCCTTGGGCATCCGCGAACCTTCATAAGATTTCTCAGACTTCAAAGTAATTGCATTAACTTACTGCTTGTGCTTGGGATTCACTTCAGTGTTGCTTGAAAGTAGTCTGGACTTACGCTGACCGCTTAGAGTAGTAGCAATTTAACTATGTTGGGTTTCCAACATTTGCAGATGCACAACCACATCTTTGGATTGCACATTTATTCCACCCACCTCATTTTGCACTTGGCAAACTTTGCATCATAAGATTTCATGAATTAGCCTAGAATGCCCTCCACACACAGTCTTCTTTAGCTTCATAATCATTTCAATTTAAACAACAAATTAAAACTACGAGAAAGTTGTTGAACATCACTGGTATTTGAATAAGAGAAACCTAGGTGGTTGCGATTGTTATTTTGGTATCCTCCATACTGATGATGAGCATAAGTGTTCCACTGCAGCAACAAGCTCAATAGCTCTCACACATGCATCTCTCTCAAATTAGGCCATTGATAGCTATCGGTTGCCATCGTTTCTAGAATAATAATAGCACCACCAGCGTTCACAACATAAGAGATCCTCTTGATGAGGCATCCATGTCTCTGGAATCTTTAACTAAATCTCTTTTTCAAATAATAGGAGATAATGAATGAGAGACTTTGTTTGATAAGGTTGATCTATTTAACAATGTTATTGTTGTTCATGATAAGAATGGTACTTATATTCCACGAAAAGGTCAAGATGTTTTGTTTCATAAGTGACAAAATTTCATAATTTTTGCTTCAAGTTATTTGTGGATGTGATTGATTACAAGTTCAATAATTCAATGAGCGATTTGATGAAGTTATTTATGTGCATTACTTTCTTAAGTCCTAAAAATGACTTCTCTTTGTTGTACAAGAAAATGGTATTTAAACTAGCTACATTTTATCCTTGAGAGATTTCAAGAATTGAATTGATAAGTCTTGAATATTAACTAGATATATTTATTCAAAATGTGCAAAGAGATATGAGATTTCAGAATCTGTATGATGTACACTATTGATAATATTTGTTAAAATAAAAATGCAAGTGATATATCCAACAATTTATTTGCAATTCAAATTGATGATGATTATCTCTGTTGCTGCTTCAAGTGTTGAAGAATATTTTAAAAAAATGGCTTGTATAAAAAATAAGTTGTGGAATATTACTGCGATCAATTATTAAATGATTAGTTGATCACTCTCATTAAAAAAGATAATTTTCTATAAAGTTTTAGATATGATGTGGTAGACCATTTTCAGAAAATAAAAACTTACCATATCCAATCACCATTTTTTTATTTTATTCCTATATTGTACCTAGTTTTTAAATTATTCAATACGCCACAAATAATTATTGCGAATTGTTGACCTAAAATATATCTCACGGCTATTTTCTCACATTAAATAAATATTGAGAGCAGAGCACAAAGAAAAAGAATTGAACCACACCTACGAGAGAAACAAATGGGGACTATGGAAATGGGTGGGCCGAAGACAGAAGAGTGGGCTGAGATATAAACAAATGGGCTGCTCAAACTGTCCATTGAACCCACCAATTTCAACCATCTTCAGAATCAACACTACACATTATTTTGGGAATAAATAAATAAATAAATTGGGAATACATTACATGAAAAAATAAATATAAACAATATATATATATATATATATATATATATGGATGCGATCCAGTGAGAATAACTCTTGTTGGTCCCAAATCAGAGTCGTGGTGGTGAATAGCAAATAACTAACACACGAATGCAGCGGAAGATTAATGATTATCTTGCACTTAAGTTCTTGTAAAAAATGTTTAGCTCGGAGTTGTAGTTAGGGTTTCTTACAGGTAGATACTATAGCAACTGTCAATGATAGGTTTCAAATCACAACAGTCAAACAATAAGCAATAAAACAGTAATGAACACACAAGATTTATAGTGGTTCGATCTTAAAGATCTATATCCACTCCTCAGTCGTATCACTGAGAATTTCACTAAAAAGATATTTGAAGTACAAGGAATCGCCGAACACTTGTAGTAGGTGGTGAGCTTTCGACCTAGCCACTACAAAGCTATCATCGGATGCTTCAATCTTTCAGTCAGCAGCTACGGCCAAGTCAAGGGTGCACTTTCGTAAAACTTGTCCTTTGCTGTAATGGAGGTTTTATAGTTCTCTCCTTAACTTTTTCTGGTTTTGGCAATAGCCCATCAGAGTCAATCCCTTTTCAGAGATGTGACTGCTGGATGCTTCCTCGTATGGAAGTTATCCCAATGATTGAAGATTCTTGAGACAAGTCAAGGAATATATTGAATGCAGTGTCGGGTATTAAATGTAGTGACACTTGCTGTTGAGAGCTTTTAAGATTCTTCTTAAATGTGGGCTCTCAACTGACTACTCTCTTTTTGCTTTGTTCGCTTTGTCAAATGAATCTCTTGATTTTCAGTTGTGTTCGTTGTGAAGAATGAACAATAGTTGTCTTCTCTTTGTTTGGACATGTCTTTTGTATCTGGAGATTCAAACTTTGAATCTACAGACCCGTTAGACACAACAGTCTTCCTTGTCCAAAAGAGTTACTTGTTTTTCCTCCTTTCCGTCATGGTACAGTACCTTTTTACCTACTTCGGGTAAGGCTATCATCCTTTGTTGTACCATCTGTCAGAACGAGTGTCTTTAGCAAGTGTATGTTGAGTATATCCTTGCTTAGCATTCTATCAGAGAATGCTGGGAGTACTCTGCTAAGCCTTTTGATTGCTGAGCTCTTCTAGCAATCTGCTAAGTACTAGCGAATGCTGACTCCTTCAGCATTCTGCTATCACTTGATATCTTGCTTCCTGATTGCTATAGCTTCTAGCAATCTCATTAGCATTAGCAAATGCTAATTACTTCAACATTTGCTGTTCCTTTGCTTCTGACTGCTGAATAAGTGTTCCTAGCAGTCTCTTCCTTCAGCATTTGATTGCTAACGCCTTAGCAATCAGTCTTCTTAACACTTGATCGCTAACATATCTAGCAGTCATTCTCATCTGCTGATATCTCTAGCAGCTACCATCTGCTGAGAACTCTTCTAGCATTCCGAGGTTGCTTGAATTCTGATATTCTTCATTCCATTTGTTGAATCCTTCAGCAATCTTCTCAAGCACTTCCTAATCTATTACAACTCGATATTTTTCCTAAGCAGGACATTACATAAGAGTTGCTAGACTATGCTAGAATTCAGCAGTGATCGACCAATCTAGCTAAGGCTTTGATTCAACAAAACCTTTTACAATTTGATCCTAAGGGAGAAATTTGCGAATAATTCCCAACAATTTCCCCCTTTTTGGTGCAATCAAAGCTTATTGTCACTTGCTGAATCTAAGAGGAAAGATTTCTGAGTTTACAAGATTTCTAAGTATCAGATCTATTCTAGCAATCTAACTCAGAGTTTATCCAACTTAGTTCTAGCAGGATTGGTTTAATAGAATTCCCCCTCAACAAGTGATGGGAAATATTTCTCGATTAAACACAAGTAAAAATGCTACTTCGGAATATGCTAGAATCTAGCACCCAAATAATTCAGCAAGCATTTTACCAACCAATCAAAAGATATAAGACTCAATGTCCACATGTAATTTTCGTTGAATACACAAAAAGTGTATATCAACTAAGACACACAACAAAACTCAGAAGTGGACAATGAGTGATTGTCTAAGTCTGATTCAATTTCATATATATGATTCTGAGTTTACAAGTACAATGAAATTGAATCCAAAAAGAAATGTTGCAGAGACTTGCTAAGTAATCAAATATGACTTCAAGCATTGGGAGCAGGCTTCTTCTTCTTATCATACTCATCAAATTTTCCCAAGACCATGTGCATGAATTTTTCAATGTAAGCCTTGCTTGCTTCCCTCTCAGCATCTTCTCTTTCGAGCTTCTTCGCAAGTCTCTCATTCTCCATCTCTAACTTTTTGAGTTTCAACTCAACTTCTTTCTTTTTATGTTCTTCTTCTGCTAATCTCCTTTTTTCTTCCTTAGCAGCTAGTTCCTCTTCTTCCTTCTTGAGCTGTGCAGCTTCAGCAAGTCTCCTTTCATCCCCCTCTTTGATCGCAGCAAAAAAGGTTGAAGAAAAGGATTGGAAATCTGATTGGAACTGCTGCTGCGTCTCAGCTACCTCAGCTCTTGTGACCTCCACGTCCTTCCTCACTTCTGAAACATCTATCTTCACTTCTTCTACTTCACTTTGAACTTCAGATACTGCACTCCTCACCTCATCCACCTCTCTCCTCACTTCAGCAACTTCCACAGCCACTCGGTCATGGATGGCTATGGGAATTGTAGTAGACAGGGCTTGTTGGATTGCAGTTTGAACAGTAGCAGTTATGAAAGAGTTGAAGTCAGTGGATTGCATAGAACTTACAGGTTCAGCATTCAAGGTAGGAGTTCCTAGCACCAGCACCACTTGGCTGTTAGCAGGATCAAGCATGGTTGCATCAGTCTCGCCTTGGGATGCAGTATAGTTTGCCTCCGCTACTAGACGCACATCTTCCTCTTGCTTAAGCGCATCTTCCATGGCTCTAGCAGCAGCTTCTCTCATTGCAGCAGTTTGAACGTTCCTTAACACTGTAGAGATATCATCTTCAAGATAATATGTCATAAATCTCTCTTCAATGGTCTGGACTACTGTCATCTCTCTGTTATGGTTCTGATCTTGTTCTTCTTTTTCTCTTTGCTCTCTTTCAGTAGCTAACCTGGCCAGATGACGCTCTTTCTTTTTCTCCTCATATTCTGCCTGGCGGCGTCTGTACTCAGCTGTTGCCTCGGCCTGGCGCTTGGATAATTCAATTCTGGCATCAGAATAGCCATCAGGAGCAAAGGTTGACTTCGGTAGAGAGAATGATGTAGAGTACTTGCGGTGAGCGCGTATAGCTTGAAGTCGGGCTATAACCTGTTTATCAGTAAACTGTTTGGTGCAAGGAGCTTGATCCATCCAATCATTTGCCCATCGCTCATCCTTGCACCAATAGTTCAGACCTTTCCTCCCCATCAGCAGCATTCGTTCCTCGAAACAGAGCTGATGCGTGATATAGTCATACATTTTCCAGCGTCTGAGCTCTTTTCCGAGAACCTCACCTTCTTTGGTTCCTTCTTCTAACTCCCAGAGAATATCTCAGCGATATCTCTCTCTACTTCAGTAGCTATAAATTCTTCAATATCATATGACATGGTGAAAAAGTCAAAATTTACCTTTTCTTAAAAATGATATCGGGGCACACCATTAGGAGATTCTCCGCAAGTTGTATCGCCGCCCAGGAAGTCCATTGAATGGGACTCTCAGCAACTCATTGCTTCATGTCGGGATCTTCCTAAGGAATCTGGCGTCAAAAACATCTTTTGATTCACCCTCGGAATCAGACTCAGAAAAGCATGAGGCTAAGAAGCCTTCATCTTGTCCAACATATTGTTCTGACTCCTCAGGTATTTGCTCTGCTGGTCTTTGCTCTGGCTCAGCAGTGGTAGGAATGTCACTGCTGGCTCTCTCCTCGGCATGCGAGATCTCAACACTTCCTTCAGCAGTGCTAGCACCCTGCTCAGCATCTGCTTGAGTCAGCTCAGAATCTCCCGCACTGCTAGCACCTTGCTCAGCAATCAACATCTCAGCACCTCCTGAAATGCTAGCATCCACAGCAACATCTTCAGCCGGAACACCACTGGTTCCTCCTTGCGCAGCAGCTGACTCTTTGATAAGTAGGCTTCCTTGCCCTGTAGGATGCTCAGGAGCATCAAAGACTCCTTCACTCAGCAGTTGATTTAGCTCTGTATCGGAATGAGCGTCGAATGACCTCATATAGCTTGGATAGTTTCTCTTGCATGCATATAGAAAGATTCATACTTATCAACAGCTACCTGGAGCTTGTTGCATTTCATGTGTTCGGTCTCCTGGGAAGATTCGCAGACATAATCCTACATTTCTTTGGCCGTATCAAAGTCTAATGCTTTGTCTGCCATTAATGGTGAAAAAGAGTCAAGGATCAGCTTCTTCGCTAATTGCTCCAACTGAGCTCTCTTTTTGTCCTCCGTTGTATATTCATCGAATGACTTGTCAACAATATGAGGTGGTCTCGGTTGTCCATCGGCAAGTTGTCCTACAAAAGTGTTAGCTTTCATAATTCTAATAGGACCTTTAGCAAGAACATCCGCCATCTCCGGATGTATGCTTTGAAGCTGGATGGTGGCAAGCTTCTGCCATGTCTTGAACTTCTCTTTGGTATACTTTGGCAAAGTATGATTCATCTTGACAAGCTTAGAGTTCCTGAGCTAGAGCAACAAAAGAACAAAATACTAGTACAAGGAAAAAATACAGATCTGGTCTTAAAGCGACTCAGAAGCAGTTGGTCGTTCAACCTACCGCTCTGATACCACTTGTTGGTCCCAAATCAGAGTCGTCGTGGTGAGTAGCAAATAACTAACACACAAATGCAGCGAAAGATTAATGATTATCTTGCACTTAAGTTCTTGTAAAAAATGTTTAGCTCGAAGTTGTAGTTAGGGTTTCTTACATGTAGATACTTTAGCAACTGTCGATGCTAGGTGTCAAATCACAACAGTCAAACAGTAAGTGATACGTGCGTAAAATGACCCATATTTCGATGTGTGCGCATGCTTGTTTGTGGCTATTTTACGCCCGTATCATATGTTTTTGTCGTATTTTGGTTGTGTTTTCGTGTTTTGTGTGTTTGATTTGTGTAGGATAGGTTTTGGGCATAAACGAGCATTTTTGGTGGAGTTTTGAAGGAAAATCGCACGTGTTTGGAGTTTGGAGGCGTCGACCAGCCGAGCGGAGCAGGACCGGCCGAGCGAGATAGACAGAGGGCTTCACCGGCCGAGCCAGGCCACAAACAGAGGGCTCGACCGGCCGAGCCATATCGACCGGCCGAGCCAAAACACAATTTTCAGCATTTGGCAGTTTTCAGCATTTGGCAGTTTCCAGCTTCGACCGGGTGAGCCATACTTCGATCGGGCGATCCGAGGCCCTGTTTGCTCATTATAAAAGGGGGAAAACGGTTATTTTGATAACTTTGAATAATTTTTGAGAACTTCTACCTAAATTCTCTCTACGATTCCCATTTCCATCCCTTTCAAAACTTCCACCAAGGGTATCAAAGAGCTTAATTCACCAATCCTTGGAAGAGAAGTGAAGAATCAAGGTGGTAGATCAAGGCATACAAATCCAATTGGGGAATATTCCAATCTCTACTTTTCAAATTGTAATGGATGTAATTGAATTTAACTTTGTATTTGTACAATTGAAAGGTATGATGTTCTAATTCATTTT
>JAPKLW010001263.1:141906-227929 GCA_026898455.1 Plectranthus barbatus
TTTTATTCTTGTGTAGTTAGAGGTTTAATTTGATTGAACTTTTAGCCACATCAGTAAGCAATAAAATAGTAATGGACACACAAGATTTATAGTGGTTCAATCTTAAAGATCTACGTCCACTCCTCAATCGTATCACTGAGAATTTAACTAAAAAGATATTTGAAGTACAAGGGATCGCCAAACACTTGTAGCATGTAGTGAGCTTTTGACCTAGCCACTACAAAGCTATCCTCGGATGCTTCAATCTTTCAGTCAGCAACTACGGCCAAGTCAAGGGTGCACCTTCGTAAAATTTGTCCTTCGCTGTAATGGAAGTTTTATAGTTCTCTCATGAACTTTGTCTGGTTTTGGCAATAGCCCGTCGGAGTCAATCTCTTTTCAGAGATATGACTGCTGGATGCTTCCTCGTATGGAATTTATCCCAATGATTTAAGATTCTTGAGCAAAGTCAAGGAATCTATTGAAAGCAGTGTTGGGTATTCAATGTAGTGACACTTGCTGTTGAGAGCTTTTAAGATTCTTCTTAAATGTGGGCTCTCAACTGACTACTCTATTTTTTGCTTTGTTCACTTTGCCAAAGGAATCTCTTGATTTTCAGTTCTGTTCGTTGTGTAGAATGAGCAGTAGTTGTCTTCTCTCTGTTTCGACTTGTCTTTTATATATGGAGATTCGAACTTTGAATCTCCAGACCCGTTAGACACAATGGTCTTCCTTGTCCAAAAGAGTTACTTGCTTTTTCCTCCTTTCCGGCATTGTACAATACCTTTTCACCTACTTCGGGTAAGGCTATCGTCCTTTGTTGTACCTTCTATCAGAACGGACGTCTTTAGCAAGTGTATGTTGAGTATCTCCTTGCTTAGCATTCTAGGAGAATGTTGGGTGTACTCTGCTAAGCCTTTTGATTGCTGAGCTCTACTAGCAATCTGCTAAGTACTAGCGAATGCTGACCCTTCAGCATTCTGCTATCACTTTATATCTTGCTTCCTGATTGCTATAGCTTCTAGCAATCTCCTGAGCATTAGCAAATGCTAATTCCTTCAACATTTGCTTTTTCTTTGCTTCCGACTATTGAATAAGTGTTCCTAGCAGTCTCTTCCTTCAGCATATGATTGCTAACGCCTTAGCAATAAGTCTTCTTAACACTTATCTCTAGCAGTCATTCTCGTATGCTGATATGTCTAGCAGCTACCATCTGCTAAGAACTCTTCTAGCATTCCGAAGTTGCTTGAATTATGATATTCTTCGTTCCATTTGTTGAATCCTTCAGCAATCTTCTCAAGCACTTCCTAATGTATTACAACTCAATATTTTTCCTAAACAGGACATTACATAAGAGTTGTTAGACTATGCTAGAATTCAGAAGTGATCGACCAATCTAGCTAAAGCTTTGATTCAACAAAACCTTTTACAATTTGATCCTAAGGGAGGAATTCGCGAATAATTCCCAACAACTCTTACCATAAGAAATAAGAACTAATCATCGCCATTGATTTTGATGAATGTACACTCATAATTTTACTACAATTTTCGGTCATTTTATCTCAAAAAACTTGCATTATAGGGTATTTTTGTCATTTTGTACTTATTTAAGATTATGTTTGCATATTCAACCTCGACATGCATTATATATCTAAGAAACATGCATTATATTCATAAGAAATAAGCATTATATACATAGGAAACATTCATTATATACCTAGGAAACATGCATTATATACCTAGCAAATATTTTCCTGCATTATAATATGGTATTACTCTTATTTTAGAACAATATTACTATCATTATACGGTATTACTTCCTCCATTATGTACAGTATTACTTTTGTTCTAGAGAAAAATTATATTACTTTCATTATAATGCATATGTTATTACTATATAATGCATAACAAGTGCAAATATAATGATAAATGATGATTTTACTGAAATAAATTCTTATGATGATTTTTAAATCGAAACATATGCAATAGGGATTTCGTTTGAAAGATAATTAAATTACCTCTAATTTGATATATGATACATTAAAAAATAATTCAAATCGAAGGAGTTATGATAATTTAAAGATTTAGGATGATTTTAGAGGGGAGAGAAAATTATTACAAAATTACCCTTTAATGCATGTTTTACTACAGTATAATGCAAAAACTGTGGACACAGTTGTCACACGGAAACTGCCAAGATGTACCAACAGTTTCACAAACAAGACAATTTCGTATACTGGAATGCGTACACGAAAAGACTTCGAACAAAGTGGCAAGGGATCACCAAGAAGTCAATGATAAAGGATCAGACTTATACTAAGCTGCGACTGGCATACAACGTTCGATGTCTGACACACAAGTACAACGCTCTGAAAAGCAGTACGAATGTAGCAGAAAAAGCAGAAAGAACAGGTTATTACGGGCTACCGCCAACCAGTCGACGTTCTGGGGAGAACATAATCATCCAATCTACCGAAGAAGGAAAAGGGAGGTTTGTACTCAGTCCAACTTCGAGCCGGTCTACAGAGAAGACGCAGAGCCTTCGACGTACTGAAGAAGGATTGAAGTGAAACTGCTTGGGGGAGTGATCCACCTTGCTGTGAACAGAGGATTCTGCAGCAGCTGGCTAGAGATCGTGAGGAGTGTAACTTCATAACTTAGTGAATTACAGGATCTGATATCCGAAGAGTGGACGTAGGACTTAAGGCTCCGAACCACTATAATATCCTGTGTCGTTTACAATTTTCCTTCACTTCTTACATCACACAGTTTTCATAGATACTTTGAAACCTCCAATACTTACTGTGTAAGTATTGAAGTGTATAAATTGTCTAATTGTTTGAACTATAAAACTGATAACTAAACTACTGACCTAATTAAAACTAGTTTGTTTAAACTTAAAACTATTATTTATAGGCTACCACTGAAACTTGATTTACTTCTAGTTAGAGTGTAATTACTTCCACTGCACATTGTTCACACTCTGATCTGGGATGAACAAGTTGTATCAGCACAGGTCGGTCTTTCTAGACTGTCCTGTTTTGAGTCGCTTAAGACCGAATCCATATTTCCTTACACTTAAACTGCGTCAATCTATTGTGTTTTTTAGCGAACAGATTAATCTTAGAAGAGGATGAATTATCCTACCCTTCCCAAATACAACCCAGAGAGGTTTGAAGTATGGAAGAAGAAGTGTCTTCTTCAGCTATCCGGAGATGGATGAAGTCCCGGAAAATGGACTTTAGAAGATTCAGATACCCAAAGTTATCCTTGCGACAGACGAAAGAAACAGAAACGATAAAGCGCATCAAGAAGCTAATAGCCGTGGAGAAATATGAATCATTTCAAATGCTACCCGGCGAATCAATCAAATCGATGGCGGCAAGATTTAACACCATCGTCAGTGAAATGAAGAATCTCGGGAGAGAAGAAAAAGCTGCAGACTTGAATGCTAAAATTCTGTCAAGACTACCAAAGGAAGACTAGTTTGTTAAAACCACCAATCTAAAGGCCAAGGATCTCTCAAAAATGTCCACCAAAGAACTGTTCGATGAACTTCAAGCCCATGAATGGGACACCCAGATGGTGAACAGAAATGAAGCTGCTCGAACTCTAAACTCAGCAACCGATGTCGATGCAGCATTTTTTGTCAAAAGAGACTCCCAAATGTGCTCAAAAAGGCCAGTTTACAACGAGAAAACTGCCCATCAATCCTCACCAGCTACCTCTAACACAGTTCAGAAAACAGAAACTGAACTGTCAGTTGCCGAACTGGAAGAGCAGTTAAAGAACCTGACTGCAGTTTTTGACAAAGCTAAAGGCAAGGAAAATGAAGGACAATCGAGCGAGCAGAGGTTCATCAAGAGAGAACCACACACGTGTTACGAGGGCAATTCCCCTGACCACCTGAAGTATGAATGCCCTCAAGTCTCTCAGGAGGAGAGAGACAGGTCAATGAAACTGTTCAAGAAAAGAGCATACAGAGCTGTTGCCCAAGCGATGCTCACCAGAACAGAACTGCCAGACGTACCAGACCATGATAATGGATACTACACGTCTGAAGATGAGAAGGATAAGGAAGCACTGCTTTGTTTCATGGCAGCCATACGACGAAGATAGCGCCTCAAATCGCGAAATCCTAGTTACAACTAATTTACCCACACCTAGTGTTTCCTTATGTTTTGATACACTCTCTGAAACATGTTGTTCTAGCTCATAACATATGAAAATTTTCATAAAATAAAGGACACAGTAATTAGTGAAAATGCCTCACTAAAATTAGAAATTTCAACTTTAACAGATGAAATTGAAAGAAATAAATCACTTAGTGTATAATTAAATTATCTAAGAGGAGAGCATGTAAAATTGCTCAAAGATTTTGAAAATGTAACCAAAGAATGCGATTCTCTAAAGAAACTTGAGCATACTGAATGTATCTGTTCCTTTAAAAGAAGCTCAAAGACTCTAAGTGAGATTCTGAGTGTTCAAAGACCTCCATCCGATAAATTCAGACTTGGATATATTGAATATCAAAATGAGGAGGAAGTCTTGAACAATCACAATCCCACCTTAAGAACCGAGAATACTCATTTAGACTTTGTCAAAGCAAGACTCAGTTCAGATACTTCGTTGGATAAGGGAAAGGCAGTTTCCAAGAGACCAGTGAATCAGAATGTTAAGATCAATTCAGGGTCAAAAACTGAACTGGCATCTCGACAGAATGCAAACCCAGTTAGAAAATTGAACAAGAAGACTGTCATGAGGAAAACTGACCATCTCTCAAAACTGGATAAGCATAGTGTCTCCTATGCAAGGACCCCAATTTTACTAACAAGAACAACTGAGCAACATGTGCATGTTGCAAGGAATTCTGTTCGACAATCGGACTGCAATCCGAGAAGCTGGAATAGTGCTGTTACTTTTCATACTCATTAACCAAATAGGGGGAACACCTATTTGAGGCCATAGTCAAATCATTTTCTAAATCAAAGGACTATGATGGCTACACACCTTAAAAGAGTTTCTAAAAACTCCTGCCAGAACAGTCAGTTCAGGAAGAGTTCACCAGTTACACACCTAAAAGGCATGCATCCACACAGCACACTAGGGGTGTTCATGGTTTGGCCGAAATCGGTTAAACCGGCCAAACTGGATTAATTTGGCCGGTTTGGCTGGTTTAAAATATAATTTTTAAACCGGTCAAATTTGGTTTGGTTACGGTTTGGTGGTTCAAACCGACCGTATCGGCCGGACCGGCCGTATTTATATGTGTATATATATAAAAATATTAAATATATTATAATTAATAAATATAAATTGTGGTTCATTTGATAAGTTTCAACTTTTTTATACAATTAACCATGTTTAAATTTCTTGGTCAATACAATCTAGTTTTATTTTCAATATTTTAAATAAAAAATCAACTAGGAAGTGTTAACATTAAATATTATTATTTCATATAATTTTTTTTTACTGTAAATCAAGTATTAACATTGTTAATTCGTTAATATAATTTTACATGTCTCTTTTGATTTTACATTTGAATCTTAAGATTATAATTGTAATACAATTGACTTATGTGTTTCTTTTGGTTTTACATCAAATTATAAATATAAGATTTTAAAAATTAAAATAAGAAATAATAAATAATAGAAATTAACTAATTTGCATTTAGGCCCTAGTTTTCAACAAATTATAGTAGATTGTTGGAAGTTGAAACATATTTTGTTTCAAACCGTCAAACCGGCCGGACCAAACCATTTTTATATGGTTTGGCCGGTTTGGTTTCGATAAATTATTTGACCGGTTTGGTTTGAAAAATTTTCAAACCGTACCAATTGTTTTGGCCGAGATTTTGCTTTCAAACCGGACCGCGAACACCCCTACAACACACACTCCTTTAGAAATAAGGTCAATCATAACCAGAGAGGTAATTTAGTTTCACAAACTGTCAAAGTAAAACAAGTGTGGATACCAAAAGGCTGGATTCACACGACTAACCCTGTAGGACCTGAAAGGATACGGGGACCTAAATAATTTCTTCTGTGTTGCAGAGTAGGAATCCTCCGGAAAATACAAGAACTTGGATATTAGATAGCGGATGCTCGGCCCACTTGACAGGAGAAAAAGGATTAATCAGAGACCTGGAAATATATGAAGGAGTAACTGTCAGCTTCGGAAACAAGGCCACGGGTCAAGTGATTGGGATAGGATACGTGGAGCACAATGGGATAATTATTCAGAAAGTATCCTTGGTCACGAATTTGAAGCACAATCTCCTCAGCATAAGTCAACTGAGCGAAAGTGGCTACATTGTCAGATTTGAAAAATCAGAATGTCAAAAAATAGACAAGGAGTCGCGCAAGATCATAATCAGAGGAATCAGAAGAGGAGGCCTCTACAATGTAGATTGGACCAGTGGAATAAAGGGCACATGCCTCATAGCAATCAACTCCTCAGAAGCTATAAACTGGCTATGGCACAAGAGACTTAGTCATTTAAACTTCAATTCAATCCGACATCTGGCAAAGCACAAATTAGTTGAAGGACTGCCAGATGAGAAGTTTAATAAAGAAGAAGTTTGCAAAGCGTGTCAGTTTGGGGAGCAGACGAAAGCCTCTTTCAAGATCAGGCCAGCAACAGCAAGCACATAAAGGATACCAGAGCTGCTTCATATGGATTTGTTTGGCTTAGTAACCCCACCCACAATTGGAAAAAGAAAATATACATTGGTAGTCGTTGATGACTATTCAAGGTATACATGGGTGGTGGTGCTCAAATCCAAGGATGAAGCCAAGATTCATCTACCAGAACTGATCAATCGTCTTCAAAACAAAAAAGGGTTAAAACTGAAGAGGATAAGGTCAGATAATGAAACCGAATTCTGTAATGGACCTTTAATGGATTTTTGCGCTGAGCTAGGAATTGGTCATGAGAAGTCTGCTCCAAGAACTCCTCAACAGAATGGACTCGCAGAGCGAAGGAACATAACTCTCAAAGAAGCAGTAAGAACTATGATGGCTGAAACTGACATTGGCAAAAGATACTGGGGAGAAGCCTTGATAACAGCTTGCTACACACAAAATGGAAGTGCATTCAACACGCGGCTTCACAAAACTCCCTACAAAATCTACAATGGTCGTAAGCCTTCTATAGCTCATCTTCATGTTTTTGGTTCTCCATGTTATATTCACAATAATGGGAAGTTTAAGTTACCTTCAGCCCTAAGGCTGATGAAGGTGTGTTCCTTGGATATGGACATCCATCATACAAGGTATACATGGTACTTAACAAGATAACCCAACTTGTGGAAATAACATGTCATGTTGTTTTTTATGAAGCTACTCTAGTGCACAGGACTCTACAAGAACTGAGTCTAGGAAATCATGAGATCAATGATGTCAATGAGGAACCCAAAAGTGATCTTGATAATGATCAGAAGGTTCCTCTGACTAGATCTATGAATGATACACCTGAGACTCCAGCTCCCTCGACTGAACTCCAAACAGTCGAGAAAGCCGATGATGCAAGTGCCATCGCTGAGGCCTTAAAGAATACACAATTAGATGATTCAGATGAAAAGAAGCCTCCAGAAGAACAGGATGCGATTCTGGAAGAAGATCTAGCTGAATCCAATGAAGCCCATCATGATGACGCCAAGAAATCATCGACCGAGGAGGACCCAACTATTGCTCAGACTTCAGAAGCAGTCCAGGAGGCAGTTCCAAAACCAGGAGATGAAGGAGCTTCTGAAGAAATAGAGGAAACAAGTTCAAAAACTGAAAATGAACTAACTCAAGAGGAACCTTCTACAGTTCCTGAGGAACCAACCACCAGCACTAATGACAAACCAGCAAAGAAACCAAGTTGGTTAAGAGATCATCCCAAGGAAGCTATTCTTGATGATGTTGGAAATCCTGTTCGAACCATACAGGGAACAACCTTGACGTCTTGCTTCTTATCTCAGATCGAACCAGTGAAGATCACAGAAGCTCTTCAATCTACAGACTGAGTAAATGCGATGCAGGAGGAACTAAATGAGTTCGCTCGCAACAATGTGTGGTATCTTATAGACAGACCCACACATCAGTCTGTAATTGGTACCAAGTGGGTATTTAAGAATAAAAGAGATGAGACCGGTACTATTGTTCGAAATAAGGCAAGTTTGGTTGCAAAAGGTTATGCTCAATGTGAAGGAATAGACTTCGATGAGACGTTTGCACCAGTAGCTAGACTTGAAGCGATTCGACTATTTCTAGCGTATGCAGCCTATCACAACTTCACAGTTATTCAAATGGAATTGAAGAGCGCCTTCCTAAATGGAGAACTAAAGGAAGAAGTCTACGTCGAATAACCCCCAGGTTTCAAGCAAGGAAACAATTCTACAAGTTAAGAAAAGCTTTATACGGACTAAAGCATGCACCAAGAGCATGGTATGAAACTCTCTCGTAGTTTCTGCTCAAAAGTGGTTTTGAGAAGGGTGCAATAGATCGAACTCTATTCAAGATAAGGGATGGACATGACATTCTACTAGTTCAAATCTATGTAGACGACATCATCTTCAGAAGTAAAAATACCAAGATATGTGAGAAGTTTGCCCAGTTGATGCAGAACAAGTTTCAAATGAGCATGATGGAAAAAATGACTTATTTTCTTGGTTTTCAAGTTGATCAGTCTAAAGAAGGGATTTTCATCAGTCAGAAGAAGTATACTCATGATCTGATCAACAAGTTTTGTCCAGAGAAGACAAAATCTCTAAGGATTCCCATTAGCCTCAGTTCTTAAATTACTCTAGATGAAGAAGGAGAACCTATCAACCCGACAGCTTATAGAGGAATAATTAGATCTTTACTGTATCTAACTGCCAGCCGACCATATATATCCTATGTCGTGGGAGTATGTGCGAGGTTTCAGGCAAACCCAAAGAAATCGCACATGGATGCAACAAAGAGAATTGCATGATATCTCAAGAGTATAGAGTCTCTAGGTACCTAGTATCCCAAAACTTATGGAATCATGTTAAATGGATTTTCTGACTCAGATTTTGGAGGCTGCAAAATCGACAGAAAGAGCACGAGTGGAACCTGTTAGTTTTTGGGACATAAACTGATTAGTTGGTTCAACAAGAAACAACATTCGGTGGCTACATCAACCACAGAGGCAGAATATGTAGCAGCAGCCAACTGTTGTGCTCAAGTGCTGTGGATAAAACATCAACTTAAGGAATATGGAATAGATACAGGATGTGTTCCTATCTACTATGATAGCAATAGTGCGGTCTCTATTTCAAAGAATTCAGTTTTACATTTAAGGACGAAGCACATTGATATTCGTTATCATTTCATTCGAGATCGCGTTGAAAAGGAGAATGTCTCGGTGGAATACATTAGAACTGATGATTAGTTAGCGGATATATTTACCAAACCGCTACCTGAGGCTCGATTCTAAGAGCTTTGCATCAAACTAGGTCTTCTTGAGTTTGATGACGTCTCAAGAGAATGAGACGATAAGTGATCATTATAATGACTGGTAAATTACACTTGATTATTTTTGTGATTAAGTCAGTTACAGATTGCTATATGATTGCAGTTGTGGAAGACATCAGAAAGAAAATAAGAGTTCCTTCATTCTTAAAAGATGGATACAGGAGATCAACATTCAGCGTACAAAGAACAAGACTTTGACACTGTAACAATTTCTTCAAGGATGGAGACAATGAGAGGATGGAAAATAGACAGATTCTTTCAATTCGGGGCAGCCTGGGATGAGAGAAGGGATCTCCTGTTCAAGAAGCCAACTCAATTGCATTCCAAAAGGAATTGGAACATTAGGCACATTCTCAAAGGCACCTCGCACCTTATCGTGAATCCCAATCAACATTAGCATCATGATCAACGACCATCATCGCCTTCCAGACAAGTGGAGAGAAGTCATGATCTTCCATGGGATTACCGACAATCTTGTGGTTAATAATGTCAAAGGTAAATTGATAACGGGGCGTCAACCATCTAGAAGAAGCAGAAGGATGAAATCTGACATTAAAGTTCCTCCATTGATGCCAAGAAGACCACTCTGGAGATGTAACCTCCTTGAGATAATCGACGAGTGGAACACCATCACGAGGGAGTTCGAAACTCGTTGCAAAAGAATCAACCGACCAGCACAGTTGATGATCATTAATGTTAGCCATGATCTTTCCATCTTCAGTAATGTAGTAGTCGGCATCCATCGTCTTTAGCGTGTCCTCAAGGAATCTGAATGGTGCCCTAGTTATAAATCCCTTGAGGCCTACATCCTTGATTTTTTTGATTATCGACCTGAACACCACCGGTCTCACTAAGAGCTGACTCTCCAGGCAGTAAGGATTGAAAATTCTATTTCTCTCAATGGAAACATATCGTGGAGAAGCCATTCCTTTATTTCCCAAAGTTTTTTTGGAAGTGGTATGCTACTTTATCAACGATGTGAAGACTGTAACCCTAGGTGATCGCTCAAATCTTGCAGTTACCAATGCTAATTTATATGGAAAGGCAATCGCGTGTTTGATTCGTAAGGACATCGAGTTAAATGTGACACGACGTTTCAGAACAGTGCACAATGCTTAAGATTTCAGAGTCAGTATCTGAGACGTCAATATCAACATCTGACAGTCTACGCTGGTCAGTTCAGATGATACAGGTGTTCATTCGACCAATCGATACAGAAGAATGACAATATCAATAATGTTCGAGAAGTACGAATGCTTAGTAAAAGAAGATATACTCAAAAATTGAACGATGCGGCAGATATAGGGGGAACTCAGTTCTCATAAAAGTCAACATGAGTACAAAGTTCACACATTGAGAGTTACAGAAATAGGAAGGACACTTCATCAACTGTTAAGTAGCAGATCTCATAAGGCAACTGAGGACACCTCAACCGTCAGCGCAGTCGAACAGGGTAATAGTCAGTTGGTCACAGCAGTGAATCTGACGTACCCTCAGCCAAAAAGGGGATCCGTCTCTCCAGAAGCCAACTGAGCTGCATGCCATAGGGAATGAGCGCACTCAGTAGATCCTGCGCAACCATCTTCAAGCGATCAAAGATGAAAGCTGCCCAATCAAGCTTAGCCTGATCCTTGAAAGCCATCATTGCTCTCCATACTGGTGGAGAAAAGTTTGTCTGTAGCAGAGGGTTACAGAGCACCAGCTGGTTGATAATGTCGAACGATATCAAGAGTCGTGGCCGCAGGTTGGCACAAGGAACTTCAGGGTTGAAAACATGGTCAGTACCCCTCCACACCCACCATGCCGACCATTCTGGAGCTGCCTCATCAATTCGATAGTGCAAAACCAGAATACCATAATGTGGCAGCAAGAACTCCCGAGATAAGAAATCTTCAGACAGAGTAAATTCAACCCCGTTCAGCCTGAAAGTGATCTCATCCTCAGAAATAGAAGAATCGTAAAGCATCATTCTGAGCAGATCCTGATGGAAAGCAGTTGGTCGGACCGACAGGAAGCGATCCAAGCCATTCGTCACCAAAAGATCAATGGTTTGGTGGTACACATCCCCTGGTAATCTGAAACAATCAACATACAACCTTTGACGATCAAAGACTTTGTTTCGGACAATGGTGATTTGAGCCATCTCCTCTGCGATATTCATTGGTTCAGCCATTTCAAGGAAAAGAGTTGGGTAAGAGAATAGAATACAAGGTGTCGCTGATTTTACAAATGCTATCCTGTCTAGAGCGCATTTATAAAGGCACATAAGTCATATATGACACTACCTCGTCTACAGCAAGCATAGAAATGACTTATCAGAGGAATCATCTTTGTTCGTGATCCATACCAAGAAACTAATAGACAGCAGCAGGAACAAATCTAACAGGATCCTTATACATTGGGAAACGAGTCTCTTTATGCTCAGCAGTAGAAACTCAGTTTCTTACTATGAAATACCGTGTGGATCATCGTACATCCTCAATACAAAGCTTGAAGAAAGAGAAAACTGCTGATCATAATGAAGTGCATTTTCGATCGCCGCGAAGATATCGGCGGCACATGACATTAAATGCACATCAGTACGAGGCTTATTTCATGGTGCCACGTCGTGTTACCATACTCAGCAACAAAGCGTGCCGAACGATTCAAACAGACGCCAACGTCAGCATTAATCTTGGTCATTCACTCCAAAGAAGGATTTAAATCTCAGCCAAAAGTTCTACTCAACTAAACCTTCTAAACCCTTAAACCCATCATATCGTCTTCTTGAATTCCACATATACAGCCTGTCAACCTAGTAAAGATACTTCTAGTGCTTATTCAGAGATCCTCAAATTGTTCAGTCCTTCTATCCAGTTTAGAACGATAAGGCATATCAAATCATGGATGCCAGTGTCCCTAAGACCTCCAACCACATTGTCTTAACTGAAAAAAACCCCCAAGACGAACTATTTCAGTTAGCGGAAACCTTCAAGATCCTCGATCGACAGGTCTTCATCTCCCAAGTTGCGAAGGAGAAAATTCTCAATTGGATAAACTTTCTCTCAATCACCACCGATGAGATAATTGCCAAAGAAATTACTGCAAAACTCGTACGTGAAAACTTAACAAAATTTCTCAAAGCATGCCCTAGGCAATTCAACCCTGCTCGAGTCGTGGAGTTTTATGAAAATTCTATTTTCAACGTCAAAGATCGATACTTCATCACTACGGTTGAAAAGAAGCAAGTAAAGGTTGATCCCGATCTCATCACCAAACATCTACACCTTTCAAGAACTGGAGAAGATATTCCCAGTTATCTTCAGAACCACAGTGATGCCTTGAAGACTCACTGGTTAAAGTGGGAAAAGCCAGAGGCACCAGAGAAGTTCAGACCTGCCACCAAAGTATCCAACTTAACCCCTATGCTAAAACTCTCAGTGAGATTGCGCTGAGAATGATTTACTGTGGAATTTGGTCACTGTATGAATTAAGCGCTCCCAAATACTCTCTTATGATGGTACTTGATGATTGACCCGGAGGAGATTGGGCCACATACAACTTTGGGCTTTTACTGGAAAATGCGAAGAAGAACAAGGATATCCCAATTAAAGGGAAGTTCTCTTCCAATGTGGGGTTAGGACTGAAGGTTAGCTACCTTCTCGAGAATTTATTAGGACCAAAGGATGAAGGAGAAACTATCATGTCATCCGACTTTATTCCACCAAAATTTCCAGTGTATCGCTCTATCCAAACTGATGAAATAGCTACCAGATTGGACGAAATGGAAATAGATGTTGAATCAGCTGTAGAACTGAAGATAATTCCAACAGTTCGTGTTGCTCAACCGTCCAAGAAATCCAAGAAAATAGGCACTCTCGGTCGAAAGCCTGCACAACTGGAAAATAGAAGAAAGCAAAAATAGACAGCTCAGAGTTCAGCAGAGTACCCAAACCAAGAAACTCAACAAACTGTCGAACAACTTCACCATCACAAGAAAAAGAAGACCAACAAAGACAAATCAATCAAATACGTTGTCAAATAACTGACCTTCGACACAGCACAACAAGATGAAGGTCTAGTTTTATTTTCCAGCGAAGAAATTCTAACCCTGGTATCAGAGATGCCAAGCTCTGCAGTGATAATCACCACCTCACCTGCCAAGCTTGACCGAACCCCACCACATCATCCAGAACCGGATGGACATACACCCATCATGGATTCAGGGGGAACCGATCACTTAAACGCTTCTCAAGTGATCACCCTAAGCTCAGTGACATCCAAGTTGGAAATCATCCCCATGACACTTGCTGATTATCACACATCACTTCAGCAACTTGACCATCAGCGTCAAGAGCTTGAGATCCAGCAACAAAAATTACTTACTCAACGCAGAAAGCTGGATAACAACTAACGAATGTTCATGAATAATATCTCTCAACTAGAGAAGGAAGCAGACGCAACAACTGCTGACCTTCAAAGACTACGAGAAACAGAAGCAGCTTTTGAACAAACGACAGGAAGAAGCTGCAGCAACAGCCGCTCTACAAATACAGTTGGCTGATGAAATTGCTGAGCTGGTACGACAACAACAAACAGAAGCAATCACCGATAAGGCCGAAGCCCCAACAACAAAACAGGGGGAAGAAACAGACTCACAACTAATCCCTCCACCTCCAGAGCTCTCTACTGTTTCCTCTCACAGTCAGATACAGGACATCTCTAGAGCACTCACCACAGTTGACAGAGTCCAGTCTCCCGATCCGCTATCTGAAGTTGTTGACTCTCTATCCTACAGTGTTCAAAATCAAGCTATAGACCGTCGTGTGGAACAACAACTGGCCCTTGTTCTTGATATAGTCAAAAAGGGGGAAGAGAAAATGGATGAGTCGCTGAAGCTGTAGTTGATCTTACTAGATCATGAGCGACAAGAGGAACAACAAAGGCGTGATGAAGAGTACAAAAAGCGAGAAGAGGAACGCAGAAAGCGGGATGAAGATTTCAACATGAAGCTAAATCTGTTAATAGCTGCCAGAGAGAAAGATAGGAAACATTTCTCAGATATAACAGCTGTTCTCAAGATCTATGAAGCCAGTCTGCCGACCATACCACCGCTACTTCAACTTCATCAAGATCAAAGGACGATGCAGATTACTTGAATTGGGAAAAGGAGAAGGAGTAAATTCAAAAAGAAAGGTGAATTCTTTCCATTTTGCACTATCTTGAAGTTTTTCTTCTCTTCTACAGTTTGCTCATGCATTTGTAATAAATGATATATATATATATGAAAAACTGTCGGCTTGAAGACAATCACTCATTGTCTCTTTCCCTGATTCTTATCTTGCTGAATTCACATGTTCCAGTGTGGTCAGCGTTTCCTTCTTATTGCTCTAAATTAATGGTTTCTTTAATTGATGAGAATCATCCCATTTAGGGGGCAGATAATTTAGAGTAGGTCGAGTATAGAAGAGGCACAGGTCTGAGTGGTGGTAGACTAGAAAAATTTGTAAACTCAGATCAACTGCATCTTTCTACCGACAGATAAACTTAAAGGTATGGTTTTGACAAAATCAAAAAGGGGGATATTGTTAGGTATTGATGTAGAAATCCTACCTTAATCTGATGTTTTGATGTGTCAAAACTGCATATCAAAGTCTAGAACTTAGATATATTACCTCATGTAATCCTTGTATAGGATATTCAAGTTGTAATAGTCTAGGAAGAAGGAAGTCAACAAAACTGTGGAACAGTTTTGGAGGAGACTATCCAGGCAAAAACTGTCTTGACCATGAAGATGAAGACGAGCAGAGCAAGGTCGCAAAAATTGTGGACACAGTTGTCACACAGAAACTGCCAAGATGTACCAACAGTTTTACGAACAAGATAGTTTAGTATACTGGAATGCGTACATGAAAAGACTTCGAACAAAGTCGCAAGGGATCACCAAGAAGTCAATGATAAAGGATCAGACTTATACTAAGCTGCGACTGGCATACAACGTTCGACGTCTGATACACAAGTACAACTGCTCTGAAAAGCAGTACGATTGTAGTAGAAAAAGCAGAAAGACGAGCGACTTTTCAGAAGAGCATGAACTATGATTGGACATCATCTCCAATGTCTCTACCGACTAGTTCCTGGTGTTTCACCTATAAATAGCAGGAACCACAGAGACTTGAGAACCTTTGCTACTCTGCTCATCTGATTATACACGCTAATTTGAATCTCCAACACATTCATTGTCTCTCATAGTAGAAAAGTATTCAAATGCCTTCAAGAGAGAAGACATAGCTCCCGTATTTCATTTATTGAGCTCATTGCATTCATCGCTACCGAGTCTAAGGAGATTCGTTGCGAGACATTACAGTACTAGGATTAAGTCAGCACACTTAATCTAGTATCTTGGTGTTCTTACTGTCTAAGTAAGAACACAGTAGCCTGATCTTTGCAAAGGAAGAACAGGTTATTACGGGCTACCCCCAACCAATCGATGTTCTGGGAAGAACAGAATCATCCAATCTACCGAAGAAGGAAAATGGAGGTTTGTCCTAAGTCCAACTTTGACCCGGTCCACAAAGAAGACGCAGAGCCTTCGTCGGACTGAAGAAGGAGTGAAGTGAAACTGCATGGGCGAGTGATCCACCTTGCTGTGAATAGAGGATTCTGCAGCAGCTGGCTAGAGATCGTGAGGAGTGTAACTTCATAACTTAGTGAATTACCTGATCTGATATCCGAAGAGTGGACGTAGGACTTAAGGCTCCGAACCACTATATTATCCTGTGTCGTTTACAGTTTTCCTTTACTTCTTGCATCACACAGTTTTCATAGATACTTTGAAACCTCCAATACTTACTGTGTAAGTATTGAAGCGTATAAACTATCTAACTGTTTGAGCTGTAAAACTGATAACTAAACTGCTGACCTAATTAAAACTAAGTTTGTTTAAACTTAAAACTGTTATTTCCTAATTCGTATTTATGATAAAATAAAGTAAATCGGGTTTAAAATGCAATTTGCTGTTTGTTTTTGAGTATTTGGGGAAAAAATACCGTCTTTTTTAATTTGCTGAGATTAAATCCTGTTTGTTGATTTGATGAAATGGACGGGCGAGATCTATTCTTATTTCTCATACTAAACCTCATTCTCACCTGATCACTACTATATATATATATATATATATATATAGTATTATAATCCAATGAGAATGGTCTTTACCATGAGAAATAAGAATAAATCATCGCTATTGATTATGTTGAATCTGCGCTCAAGATCTTTCAAGAATTATCGGTCATTATATCCCCAAAAACCTGCATTAAAGTACCAAAATATTTTCTTTATAATGTATAAACATCTTCATTATATGACAACATTTATTCATTTTATTCATCTTCATTTTTTCGATGTTATCTTGCATTTTAGAAATAAATACTTGCATTATTGTACCTTAACATACTTTATTATAAGACAACATTTTATCATTTTATATGTCTTCATTTTTTATCAAAGTCATCTTGCATTTTAGAGAGAAAAACATGCATTATAGTACATCAACCTATTCATTATAAGATAGCATTTAGTAATTTATTCGCTTCTATTTTGTAAAAGTTATCTTGTGTTGGTCTGAGATCAGAGTATGTATATTGTGCAGTGGAAATTTTAAAATCAAAACTTGCACTCATAAAATGGTGGTTCTAAACCAGTTTGTGTTTCAAAAAATACTTAGTCAGCGAGCAGTGTGATTAATGTTCAGTTCGAGTATACTTCAACACTGAAGTGTGTTGAGTTTTAAAAACCTTGCAGAAAATAAGAAATTAGTAAAACACAAGGAATTTACAGAGGTTCGGAGCCTAAAGTCCTACGTCATCTCTTCAGATCTTAGTCTGGAAATTCATTAAAATTCCATTACAGATGTGTGTTACGATCTATCGCTAGCTAGTAGATGTCAGTGTCTACCAGTCCACCATCTCACTCGCCCTGGCCTCTGCTACCTTCGGTTTCGTAGATTTTGAGTGTGGGCATGCCACACAGCCTCTTTTTTTGGAGTTGAGAGATATATAGTTTCTCCCGAACTGTTGAACAGATCGGCTAGATGCCCATAAGAATCACTGCTGGAGATCTGCAGTGACTACTATGTTCTTTCTATGAGAGAGAAAACCAAAGAACTCGAGCTGAGAAGCTATGAGTCTCGTGTTCACTAAGAATGAAACACAGAAGCATTAGAGATAGTCTTGATAATATAAATGGTTAGGATTTGAATTGAGCAGAGTTTTAGTAATTTTTCTTAATTTCTATATGAATTACTCTGAACACTTCGTGTAATTATAGACAAAGTGTGAATAATTCAAGTAGTAGCCATGTACTGACATTTGAGCATCATCCAATTTGATGCGCCTCTTTTCATATGGGAGTAGGGCGCTTTTTTTTAGGTTTGACACCTCCTACGTCCTTTTCTGACACAGGATGTTGACTTTCTGCTTTTGTATGAGAACAACTCTGCTAGTCCTAGGAATCTAAACTGGTTGGTGCTTCATCAGTGTTTAATGCATCTCCAATCTTAAAGATTGATCTTCGGTGATTCCTCTGACTTGTTTTCTTTATCTCTTTATGCGGGTAGGAATTGACCTTGTAAATTGAAGGTGATCCTGGCTGGTGTCGTCCATCAGTTTCTCTGAGTCATCAGCTCCAAACGGGTAGCTTTTCTATCCTTACTCTACATGATCCAAACTAGGGCTTTGTATTTCCACCCAGTTTGTCTTAATAGAAATTTACAAGTTTGAGAACTTAGCTAATCAAGAGACACTTGTAACTTGGTGATTTGTAAACATTCTATACATCCTTTTGACACATCAAAACAACAATTAGGTAGGAATACTTTCTAACAATTTCCCCTTTTTGATGTTGTAAAAAATCACCACTACAAAGCTGGTACAATGTTAGTTTTGAGTTTACAATGGATGCCCTATTAAGATCTAATAATTAGGAACTTATCACTTGATTACTCAGTCGCCCTAAAAATCTTCCCCCTTAATAGGAGAGATATTTCTCAATCAAGGGCGAAAGAAAAACTAATTACACCTGGATGTGTATCATTAGTTTTAAGATGAGGCAAACATTTTGAGACAAAGAGTTATTGTTTTCAAAATAAGCAAATTTTATAATTTTTCAATGATTTGTTTACAACTTTTGGAAAGAAGTAAATTACAAGTACAGTGAAAAACAATAAGCTTTATCTTCTGCTTCTAGGACTGGTCAGATCTTCTTCATGTCTCCTGCTGACTTCTTTGCTTCAATTTCCTCCTCTGAAGCTGGTGATGAGATTCAAGGAGAACCCATTCACCTGTCAGTTTGCCTCATCCTCGCCTCCACTAGTCCCACCACTAGTTTATGGTGGTGCTCTAACTGGACTGATCTCACCATCAGAGCCCATCTGTACTCTCTCCACTTGCTCTATAGTGTCAACATCATTCTTTCCTCAAGAAACTGGCTTCGAAGAGAAACCAACCATTCTCGTAGGAAAGAACGCTGCTTGACCAGAAGCAAGCGAATAATTGGCGCTCATAAAAGGCACATTTCTCTGGAAGCTCCTCCACACTCCTCCTCAATTCCTCAATTTCTTTTCTCTTTCCCCTTATTGGTAGCTCAATGGGGGAAATGGCAAAAGGTAAGAAAGAGGGTGGTTGACCTTGAGAGTTCACCCGAAGGTGCGATGAGCCTCATATCTAATCAGACCAACTTGGAGACCTCTACTCCTTATGACGAAGGAAAAGTCCTCCTCAGACACACCTGACTATCCATCATTTATCTTATGACAAAAAAGCCATGGTCTGGCGGTAAAGAAATCCTTCTTCCCTTCGGCTCTGAGGCAATGATTCTAATTGAAAGCGGAGAGCCGAGAAAGGGGAAAATCATATCAGACAACATCTTCATGAGAATGATGATTTTCCCTTCCAACTGAGCAACAACAAAGTCTTTTTGCTCGTAGGCATCTTGGTTGATCTCCGGTTGAATGATGAGAGATGCCATTTGGGAGTTTCAGTAGTTTAGAGAAAGAAAGGAATTCAGGAGGATTTCATGTGTAATGAGACCTGTAAGTGTATGAGATACCTTTGATGGTTTCTAGAGATCCTATTATATAAATAGACAATTTCTCCTTCATTAATGGTTCGATCCTCTTGAAGTTGAAACGTTCTGAATATTTTGGAGATTTAATCTCCATTTCACGTCCACGATATCTGCTCCTGAATCCTTTTGACATGTCTACTTCTTATTCCTCCATTTTCTATGTTGCGGTAACGTCGCATTGAATGTTGCGTGTTGACTAGGGCCATGATGCTTCGAATCTCCCAGCTTTTCAAGTTTGTTGACTTGGCAAACTAGTCTCCTCTCTGCGTGATTGCCGATGTGGCAGAAGCTAAAAAGCTTAATTTAAATTGGTGAATGTGTCTGGTTTAATTCTTCCTTATACTGCCAAAACTGAGAGCTTGGACTCAGTTTTAATTTTCTCAAAGCTGAGAGCTTGGACACAGTTTTATTCAACTTCTTAAAAAAACCGTGAATGAGAGTTTGGACTCATTCTTCTTCGTATGCTACTTCATCAAACTCTAGAAGACCGAGTTTGATTCATAGCTACCTTAATCTGATGTTTTGATGTGTCAAAACTAAATATCAAAGTCTAGGCTCTGGAGTATTAACTCATGTAATCCTTGTATAGGATAATCGAGTTGTAATAGTCTAGGAAGAAGGACATCATCAAAACTGTAGAACAGTTTTGAAGAAGACATCATTCTGACGAGATAGCTGTTGAGCAAGCAAGGCGAAGACAAGCAGAGCAGATCAAAGTCACAAAAACTGCGGAGACAATTTTCTTCTATGCAAAGTCTGAACACTCGAAGAAAACTGAGTGAGAGACGCTTGCAGTTTTTCAAGATAAGACAGTTCTCACGCCCAAGAATGAGTTCGAGGTTTGTGTCGAGCAGTTGCAGAAGACCGTTGAGGAAGTCAACAAGAAAATACAGAAACTACTCAGTTGCAACTGGTATACAACGTTGTTTGAATGTCTGACACATCAAGTACATGCTGCTCTGGAAGTAGGTCGACGTAGTAGAGATATCATAGGAGAAAATGACTTTGCACAAAGAAGAATGGATGATGATTGAACATTCTTCTCCATGTCTCTACCGGCTATTTTCTGGGTCTTCACCTATAAATAGCAGGAACAACAGAGACAGAAAAACCTTTGCCAAAATCCGGTGCCAAACCACCTAACTTCTCGCACATTCAAATCTCCGATAGACAAGCCTCTCCACAGAAGTAAAAGCTCAAGGCATTAAACATTCTTTAGAGGGAAGGCATTTATATCGTGGTTCATTTATTGAACACGAAGCATTCAGTGCTTATAGAATCTTCGGAGATTCACCGTGTTACCCTGGGAACACAGTGATTAAGTCAGCTGACTTAATCTATCTGTTTGGTGTTCTTATTCTTCGAATAAGAACATAGCAGCCTGCTCTTGCAAAGGAAGAGTAGGTTATCACGAGCAACTGCCAAACTTCTTAAGTTCTGCAAAGAACTCAACCATCCAACCCACCGAAGAGGGAAAAGGGAGGTTTGTCCTCAGTCCAGCTTCGAGCCGGTCCACAGAGAAGATGCAGAGCCTTCGACGGACTGAAGAAGGAGTGAAGTACAGTTGCCTGGGCGAGTGATCCTTTGTGCTGCAGACGGAGGTCTCTACTGCAACTGGCTATAGATCGTGAGGAGTGTACTCCCATTACTTAGTGAATTACCGGATCTGATATCCAAAGAGTGGACGTAGGACTTAAGGCTCAGAACCACTATAAATATCATGTGTCATTTACAGTTTCTTTTACTTACGCTCTTTACAGTTTTCTAGCATAACTAGGAACCTTCAACACTTATATCTTAAGTGTTGAAGTACATAAACTGTTAACTGCAAAAATGTTAAATCGAACTGCTGGCTAACGTGAATAGTATTAATTAACTATCAAGTAAAAACTTTGTTAATAACTAGCTGAACTGTTTAAGTTAGAGTGCAAGTTTGAATATTTTATACTTCCGCTGCACGTTATACTCTCTCTAATCTGGGACCAACAAGTGGTATCAGCGCAGGTCGGACTTTCCAGACTGTGCTATTTTGAGTCACTTAAGACCGGATCCGTACTTCGTTACACTCTAACTGTTTGTTTAAGTGTGATTAGCGAGAAAATAATCTTTTAGAGAATAATGATGATTTACTCAAGTCTTCCCAAGTACAATCCAGAGAAGTTCGAAGTATGGAAGAATAGATGTCTCATTCAGTTGACAGCTCAACATCCAGAAATGGATGAGGTTCTAATGAAGGGACCTCTAAAAATTCTGATGACAAGAGCCACCCTTGCCACAGAAGATGGTCCAGGCGGTATTGAAACGATAGATAAACCTATGGAGGACTGGACGCATGAGGACAGGAAACGACATCAGATTGATCACATCGCATAGGAAATGATTATACAATCCCTTCCAGATTCTCTCATAGATGCAGCCGTGGAGCACAACACGGCCAAGGAACTTTTGGATTGGATCAACGATCTCACAAAGGAGATAGAGGCGATGAAGTGCATCAAGAAGCAGGTCATCGTTGAAAAATACGAATATTTCCAGATGCTACCTGGTGAATCAATCAAATCGATGGAAGAAAGGTTCAACACCATCGTCAGCGAGATGAAAAGTCTTGGAAGAGAAGAGAAAGTGGCAGATATGAATGCCAAAATCTTCTCGAGACTGCCAAAGGAGGATTGGTTTGTTAAAAACACCAGTTTGAAGACCATGGATCTTTCCAAAATGACCACCAAATAACTGTTCGCCAAACTTCAAGCCCATGAATGGGACATCCAGATGGTCAACAGAAATGAAGCTACTCGAATTTTAAATTCAACAGCTGAAGGTGATGCAGCCTTCTTTGTCAAAAGGGATTTTCAAAGGCGCACAAAAAGGCCAGTTTACTTTGAGAAAACTGCCTATCAGTCACCAGCAAAGCATGCCTCAAACACAGCTCAGAAGACAGAAACCGAACTGTCAGTTGCCAAACTGGAGGAACAGTTGAGGAACCTGACTGCACTCCTCGAAAAAGCAAAAGGCAAAGAGAAGGAAGCGCAGTCCAGTGAACAAAGGTTCATCAAGAGAGAACCATGTACATGCTACGAGTGCAACTCTCCCGATCACTTGAAGTTTGAATGCCGTCATGTCTCTCAGGAGGAGAGAGATAGATTGAAGAAGCTGTTCGAGAGGAGAGCATCCAAAGCTGTCGCGCAAGCGATGCTCACCAGAACTGAAGTACCAGACGTACCAGACCATGACGATGGATTCTACACGTCTGAAGTTGAGAAGGATGAGGAAGCGTTTCTTGCTTTCGTGGCAGCCATAGATGGAGATGTTACCGACGAAGAGGAAAGCGCCTCAAACCGCAAAATCCTGGTAACAGCTAACCTACCCTCACCTAGTGTATCCTTATGTTTTGATACAAATTCCGAAGCATGTCACTCAAGTACAGAGGATATCTCACTTGAGAAAATTATTAAAGAAATTCAAAAGTTTCATGAAATTAAGGACGCACTAATTAGTGAAAATGCCTCATTAAAATAAAAAAATTTAGTTTTGACCAATGAATTAGAAAGAACTAGGTCGCTTAGTGAGGATTTAGATTATATAAGAGCAGAAAACGTTAAATTGTTTAAGGATTTCAAAATTGTGACAGAAGAATGTGACTCTTTAAAGAAACTTGAACATGCTGAATGTAACAGTTCTTTTAAAAGAAGTTCGAAAACTCTGAGTGAAATTCTAAGTGTTCAGAGATCCCCATCCGATAAATTTGGACTTGGATTTAGGAAATGTCATAAAGAGAAAGTCTTGAACAATCATAATTCCACCTTAGGAACAGAGGATACTCATCTAGGCTTTGTCAAAGCAAAACTCAGTTCAAGTACTGTGTCGGAAAAGGGAAAGGAAATTTCTAAGACGCCGGTTAACCAGAATGTTAAGACCAAATCCTGGTCAAGAACTGAACTGACAACTCAGTAAAATGCTAATACAGTTGAAAAACTGGGTAAGCAAACTATCGAAAGGAAAACTGATCCTTCCTCAAAACTGGATAAGCAAAATGTTTCCTATGCAAGGAATCCAGTTTTACCAACAAGAATAACTGAGCAACGCACATATGTTGCAGGGAAGTCAGTTCGACAATCGGAAACTAATCCGAGAAGCTATGATAGAACTACTGTTCATCATACTTACCATTCGAATAGGGGGAACATCTATTCAAATCCAACGTCTAAGCAATTTTATATTCAAAAGATCATGATGGCCACTCACCCGAAAAAGGTTTTTCAAAACTCTTGTCAAAACAATCACGTCAGGTAGAGCTCACAAATCACACCCTTAGACAACATGCATCTACACAGCACACATCTATTTAGAAGAAAGATTATTCATAATCAGAGGGGTGATTTAGCTACACACACTGTGAGAGTAAAGCAAGTATGGATACCAAAATGTTGGATTCACACAACTAACCTTGAAGGACCCGAAAGGATACAGGGACCTAAATAATCTCTTCTGTGTTGTAGGGTACGAGTACGCTAAAGAAGTCAAATACCTGGATATTAGACAGCGGCTGTTCAGCTCACATGACAGGAGATAGAAATTTGATCAAGGACCTTGAAATATATGAATGAGCATTAGTCAGCTTCGAAAATAAGGCCACGGGTCAATTGATTGGAAAAGGATACGTGGAGCACAATGGAATAATCATTCAAAACATATCCTTGGTCACTAATCTGAAACACAACCTCCTCAGTATAATTCAACTGAGTGAAAGTGGTTTCGTTGTCATATTTGAAAAGTCAGAATGTCAGATAATAGACAAAGAGATATGCCGGATAATAATAAGAGGAATCAGAAGAGAAAGTATGTATAATGTAGATTGGTCCAGTGGATTAAAAGGAACATGCCTCATAGCAATCAATTCCTCAGAAGGTCTAAACTGGCTGTGGCAGAAGAGACTCAGCAATTTGAACTTCAATTCAATCCGACATCTGGCGAAGCATAAATTAGTTGAGAGACTGCCAGAGAAAAAGTTTCAGAAAGAAGGAGTATGCAAAGCATGTCGATTTGGGAATCAAATGAAAGCCTCCTTCAAGATCAAACCAGTTACTGCAAGCATAGAGAAGATTCTAGAACTGCTTCATATGGATTTGTTTGGACAAGTAACTCCACCCACAATTGGAAAATGAAGATATACATTAGTAGTAGTTGATGACTACTCAAGATATACATGGGTGATGTTGCTCAAGTCCAAGGACGAGGTCAAAATCCATCTACCAGAACTGATCAATCGTCTCCAGAATGAAAAAGGATTAAAAGTAAAGAGGATTTGATCAGGAAATGGAATTGAATTCTGCAATGGACCTCTAATGGACTTCTGCGCGGAGATAGGGATCGGTCATGAGAAGTCTGCACCAAGAACTCCTCAACAGAATGGACTAGCGGAGCGAAGGAATAGAACTCTCAAAGAAGCAGTAAGAACCATGATGGTTGAAACTGACATTGGAAAGGGATTCTGGGGAGAAGCCTTGATGACAGCCTGCTATACAAAAAATAGAAGTGCATTCAACACTCGGCATCACAAGACTCCCTATGAGATCTACAATGGTCGTAAGCCCTCTATAGCTCATCTTCGTGCTTTTGGCTCTCCATGTTATATTCACAATAATGGGAAGTTTAAGTTGAATACCTTTAGCCCTAAGGCTGATGAAGGAGTGTTCCTTAGATATGGACATCCTTCATATAAGGGATATATGGTATTCAACAAGACAACCCAGCTTGTGGAGATAACATGTCATGTTGTTTTTTATGAAGCTACTCTAGTGCGCAGGACACTTCAAGAACTGAGTTTGGAAAATTACGAGATCAATGATGTAAACGAGTAATCTAAAAGTGTTCTTGATCATAATCAGAAAATTCCTCGGACATGATCTATGAGTGATATCTTTGACATTATGGTTTCCTCACTGGAAAGCAAGCAGTCGAGAGGGCCGATGATGCAGATGCCATCACTGAGGCCTTATGGAACACATACATAGAAGAATTAGGTGAAATGAAGCCCCCTGAAGTATAGAATGTCGTTCTGAGAGGAGAGCAAATTGATCCCAAGGAAGTCAATCTTGAGGACATCAAGGAATCAAGCACCAGGGAACCAGCTGCAGTTCAGATTTCAGAAGCAAACCAGGAAGCAGGTTCAGAACGAGGAGATGTGAGAACCTCTAAAGAAAAGGAGGAATCTGATCCAGAATCCAATGCTGAACAATCTAAAGGGGAACATCCTACAGTTTCTGAAGATCCAGTCGCCTGTACTGAAGCCGTACCAGCAAAGAGCCAAGTTGGTCAAGAGATCATCCCAAGGAAGCCATCCTTGATGATATTGGAAATCCCGTTCGAACCCGACTGGGGACAACATTGATGTCTTGCTTCTTATCTCAGACCGAACCAGTGAAGATCACAGAAGCTCTTCAATCTACAGACTGGATAAATGCGATGCAAGAGGAACTAAATGAGTTCGCTTGCAATAATGGGTAGTATCTTGTGGATCGACCCACACATCAGTCTGTGATTGGCACCAAGTGGGTCTTTAAGAATTAGAGAGATGAGACAGGTACCATTGTTCGAAATAAGGCAAGATTGGTTGCAAAAGGCTATGCTCAATGTGAAGGGATAGACTTCGACGAGACATTTGCCCCAATAGCTAGATTGGAAGCAATTCGACTTCCTAGCGTACGCATCCTATCACAACTTCACAGTTCTTCAGATGGATGTGAAGAGTGCCTTTCTCAATGGAGAATTAAAAGAGGAGGTCTACGTAGAACAACCCCCATGTTTCGAGCAAGGAAAACAAGTCTACAAGCTAAGAAAGACTTTATATGGATTAAAGCAAGCACCTCGAGCATGGTATGAAACTCTCTCACAGTTTCTGCTCAAAAGTGGATTTGAGAAAGTTGCCATAGATCGAACACTTTTCAAGATAAAGGATGGAAAGGACATCCTACTTGTTCAGATCTATGTAGACGACATTATTTTTGGAAGCAAGAATACCAAGCTATGTGAGAAGTTTGCCCAGCTTATGCAAAACAAGTTTCAGATGAGCATGATGGGCAAGATGACATACTTTCTTGGTTTGCAAGTTGATCAGTCGGACGAAGGGATATTCATAAGTCAGAAGAAATATACTCAAGACCTGATCAACAAGTTTTGTCCAGAAAAGACAAAATCACTAAGGATCCCTATGAGCACCAGTTCTCGGATCACTCTCAATGAAGAAGGAGAACCTGTCAATCCGACAACCCATAGAGGAATTATTGGATCCTTACTATATCTAACTGCCAACCGACCAGACATATCTTATGCCGCGGGAGTATGTGAAAGGTTCCAAGCGAATCCAAAGAAGTCTCACATGGAAGCGGCAAAGAGAGTTGTCAGATACCTCAAGTGTACAGAGTCTTTGGGTATCTGGTATCCCAAAACTGATGGAATCACACTGAATGGATTCTCTGATTCAGATTTTGGAGGCTGCAGAATCGACAGAAAGAGCACAAGTGGAACCTGTCAGTTTTTAGGACATAAACTGATTAGTTGGTTCAGCAGGAAACAACATTCGGTGGCTACTTCAACCACAGAGGCAGAATTCGTAGCAGTAGCCAGCTGTTGTGCTCAAGTGCTGTGGATAATGCAACAACTTATGGATTATGGAATAGATACAGGGTGCGTTCCTATCTACTGTGATAGCAACAGTGCAGTTTCTATTTCGAAGAATCTAGTTCTACACTCCAGGGCGAAGCACATTGATATTCGTCAACATTTCATCCGAGATCACGTGGAGAAAGAAGATGTCTTGGTGGAATACATTAGGACTGAAGACCAGTTAGCAAATATATTCACCAAACCGCTACCTGAGGCTTGCTTCAAAGAGCTATGCATCAAACTAGGTCTTCAAGAGTTTGATGAAGTCTCAAGAGAAGGAGACGATAAATGACAGGTACAACAACTGTAAATTGTACTTATTGATTTAATGATTAAGTCAATTACAGTTTGTTAAAGGTTTGCAGTTTACTGAAGACAAAGAAAATTTGAAGATTCTCTAGTCAAAATGTGCAAACAAAGATCAATACAAGTAGAGATTTTATTTAGTTAATCAAAATAGGATCAGCCGGAGAAAAGAAATGAAGCATCTACAGTACAATTCTAGCAGTTCAGTTACTGCACACTTATGAATGAGACTGAAGTCTTATAGGAAAGAAGTCAGCATTACAGATTGTAGATCAGCCTTGGATAAGACCGGGTATCTCCTGTTCTAGAAGTTCGCTCAGCTGCATTCCATATGGGACATGGACATCAAGAGATACTCAAGGGCGAACTTCACTCGATCAAACACAAAAGCTGCCTAATCCACCTCCTCCTCATCCACAAAGGCCATCATAGCTTTCCATACTAGTCGTGAAAAATCCGTGTAGTCCAACGGATTACCAACAACCAGATGGTTGACAACATCGTACGTCAGACGATAATGGGGACTCATCAATTTGGATGAAACAGTTGGATGGAAACTGGCTTGTCCCTCTTTCCAACCTTGCCATGAGGACCATTCAGGGGAAATCTCATCACTTCGATAAAGCATGACCGACGATTCACCTCGTGGAAGTTCAAAACTAGTGGAAAAGGTCTCCACAAACCAGCAAATCTGACGGCCACACAAGATGCCACATATCTCATCATCATCTGAAATATGACAGGTTTCGATGAAAATTTCCAGAGTATCCTTCTGGAAGGTGAAAGGTCTCTTAGATAAAAAGGTATCAAGAGAATTTACTCTTAGGCCTCTTAGTACAGGATCTGAGACCCAAGAGTTTCCCCAGTTACGACTTATCAAACCACCTTCGTTGAAGATTCTATTCCGCTCGATAACAATATCGTCTGAAGAAGACATGATGCTGTGAAGAAAGAAATATCTTACTTATCGAAGATATGAATATATTGGCCTGGGTGAAGACTCAATACTTAAGGAAGGAAGTATTTATGGAAGAAAAATTGTGTACAGATTGGAAAAGATATTCATCAAAAAATGCGATAAATGTGACGTTCCAAATAAGGGCACAATGCTCCAGAAATCAGGTTCTGAATCTGAAAAGTTGATGCAAAATCTGATCATCGACGTGAACCAATTCGGATGAAGCAAATGTCAAATGGATCAGAAGAGTTAAGTTTTCTGTCTACGAATACATTCAGAGAAGTACGAGGTTCAGCCAAAGATAGATACACATGAAGAATGGAAGATACCACAAATTATATGTGAACCATTCATTAAAATTCGAAATGTGTACATTGTTCACAGAAAAGAGTTACACAAAACAAAAGATTACATCAGTTTTTCTTTTGGAGGGGGCCGATCAGCTTATCAGCATACGTTAGGAACCAGCAATGCTAGAAGAAACTACAGGAGGGAGCTCAGCGAAGCTGCACAGGGTAGTAGTCAGTTAACAACAGTCGCGAACCTGACATACTATCAGCTAGAAAAGAGAGTTGTTGCTCCAAGAACCAGCTCAGCTGCATGCCATAAGGAATGGGCTCATTCAGAAAATTCTACACAACACTCTTTAAACGATCGAAGATGAAAGACGCCCAGTTGACTTTAGCTTGATCCTCGAAAGCCATCATTGTTCTCCAAACAGGTGGAGAGAAGTTTGTGTGCGACAGAGGATTACAGAGCACCAAGTGATTGATGATGTCAAAAGACACTTGTTGTCGAGGCTGAAGAGATGCACATGGAGCTGTTGGATCAAATAAGCTATCATTGCCTCTCCACTCCCACCATGACGACCATTCAGGAGCTGTTTCATCTATTCAATAATGCAAAACAGGTGTCCCATGGTGTGGCAGCTGGAACTCACGTGATAAGAAGTCTGCAGACAAAGTGAAGTCCACTCAATTGAGGCTGAAGGTGATCTCATCCCCAGAGATGGTAGAACCATAAATCATAACCTTAAGCAGATCCTACGAAAAAGTGACCGACCGAACCATTAATCACCAAAAAATTAGTAGTGCGGTAGTACACATCCTCTGGCATACTCCAATACTGGGCATACAATCTTTGACGGTAAAGGATTTTATTTCGGATGATGGTAATTCTAGCCATCTCCTCTGCCATTACATAAAAAGGTTAAGGTTCAGACAATAAAGGAGAAGAGTTGCTAATTCTATGATCGTTAGTCTGTCAAATGAGCATTTATAAAGAAGACATCATTCCGTTAAAAGCACTGCCACATCCTCACAAAGGAAGGAATTGACTCATTAGGGATATGGCAAAAGGAATGAGTGGCGATTTAATACTGAACTCTCTTTTTCATGTCAAATCGCTATCTCCAGATAGCAAAAAGGTCAGATGCCTACGCTCTCAGGTTTTTTTATGATCGGTTCAGATACCAAGATTTCATCACAATGCTGTATGAAAATACTCAAGAATGATTGGACGTTGCGAGAAGAAAACCGTCAAGATCACCCTGCGATATGAAGAGACTCTCCCTCAATGTGTAGCTGCTCAGTTTTCGTATACAAGAAAAGAATCAAATAAGCTCATACTCTCTTGACGATGCCTAAAGAGAGAGAAAACTGCCCAAAAGGAAGGTGCATCTTTGATTACCGCAAAGATCTCGGTGGCACGTTGCATTTAATGCGGAGCAGCACGAAGGCACATTACCCGAAGCCAGGTCAATCCTTCCTTACGCTGCTACATGACGCGCCAGATGACATGAATAGATTTTGATGTCAGCATCAATCACAGCCGCTTATCACCAAAAAGGAGTTTATATCTCAGCCTACATTTCCTACCAATATCAATCTCTAAAACCCTTAAACCCACTCTACCGTCGTCTTCTCCACTCCCTGCCTGTCAATCAGTCAAACCTTTAGAACCACAACCCAAAAATTCTCAAATAAACCACCCTTCGTCTCTAGTTCATACCAAAAGGAGGAACCAAACCATGGATGCCAACACCTCTAATAATCCAGAAAAGATTGTCGTCACTGAGGAGACCTCTCAGGATGAACTATTTGATATAGTTGACAAATCCAGCACTGCTGATCAATAGCTTCTCCTATCTCCAGTCAAGAAGGAGAAAATTCTGAATTGGAAGAATTTCCTCTCAATCACCGCAAACGAGGAAATTGCAAAAGAAATCGCTGGAAAACTACTCAAAGAGAAACTGACACAGTTTCTAACTGCTTTTCCAAGAAGATTCAATCCACATCGGGTTATGGAATTCTACAAAAATGCAACTTTCAACGAGAAAGATGAAACGTTCTCTCTCACTACAGTTGAAGTCAAAGAAATCAAAGTCAATCCTGAGCTTGTCGCTTAATATCTACATCTACTAAAGGAAGGGGTTCATATCACTAGCTACCTTCACAACAATTCAGAAGAGTTAATGGCTCACTAGCTAAAATGGAAGAGGCCCGAGCTATCCCAGAAGTTTAAAGCTGCCGCCAAAGTATCCGAGCTGAATCCATTCTCCAAAACACTCAGTGAGATCGTGCTGAGAATGATCCATTGTGGAATTGGATCCCTGTTTGAATTAAGTGGTCCCAAATATTCACTAATGATGGCTCTTGATGACTGTCCTGGAGGAGATTGGGCGACATACATTTTCAGTCGGTTACTGGAGAATGCGAAGAAGAACAAGGATACCCCAATCACAGGGAAGTTCTCTTTGCGTGTAGGGTTAGGATTGAAAGTCAGCTACCTTCTTGAGCGCATCTTAGGATCACAGGATGATGGAGAAAATCTCATTTCATCTGATTTTATTCTGCCAATAGTGTCAGTTTATCGATCAATTCAAAAGGGTGATGCAGACGACAGCTTGGACGACATGGATTTAGATGCTGAGACATCTGAAGATCTCAAAACCATTCCAACGGTCCGTGCTGCTGATGCTACCAAGAAGCCAAGAAAGACAGTCACCCTCGCTCAAAAGCCTGCACAACAGCGAAACCAACGAAAGCAAAAATAGGCAGATAACAACTCAGATGATTACTCACAGAAGGATCACCAACAAGCTGTTAAATAGCCTAAACGTCAGAAGCAAAAGAAGACTGCTAAAGAACTGTCGTTTGATGCTACGATTGAAGAAGCAGGCCTAACTTCCAATCTTGGTAGAACAGTTCCTAATCAAGAAACAGCATGTCATGCAGAGATGAACTACTCTTCATCCTCTAGTTCTGAGCATACCACATCACATCATCAAGTGCTGCAGAAGGAAGACCGAATTCCCTTCACAGATCTCAACAAAAAGGCTGAAAGTGAAAGCATACCCATCTTGGATTCAGGGGGAACTGATCATCTTGATGTTCATCAAGTGATTACCTCACGAGAAGTGGCAGCAAATTTTGTTATCATTAGAAGAAAGATCAACGAATATCATGCAGATCTTCAACAACTGGACAACCAACTTCAAGAACTTAATCACCGGTAAAAAGAATTAGATACTCAGCGATGCATTCAAGAAAACAATGAACAAAGGATCAGAACCCATCTATCTCATCTTAAAACCGATGAGGAAAAAACAACCGCTGAACTTCAAAGGATAAGAGAGGCAGAGACTGCTGAGCTCAGACGACAAGAAGCAGAGGATGCTGAACTAAGACGTCAGCAAGAAGCAGAAGCTGCCGCTGAGCTGAAAAGACAGGAAGCAGTAGCCGCTGAGCTAAAGAGGAATGAAGAAGAAGCTGCAACTGCTGAAGCTCTTCGAAAGGTAGCAGAGGCCACCACTGTTGAAAAGGATAGACATGAGGCAGCAGCAACCAACTCTACTCCGAAAGATATTGAAGCAGCAATGTTCCAACCGGAGTCTTCCACTGCAACATCTAGGAGTCAACCTTGTGATGAAACTAGAGTGCTGACTGCGGCTGACAGAGTCCTGTCTCCGAATCCTCTCTCTGTTGCCACAGATCTTCTACCCTATAACGCTCTGAGATAAGAGATGGATCAACGGCTGAATCAACATCTAGCTCTTGTGATTGATATTGTCAAAAAGGGGGAAGAGAGACAGGACGAGTCGATGAAGCTGCAGTTGGTTGAAATAGGGAAGAATCGAAAAGAGGAAGACATGATACAGGAAGAAGAGCGCTAGTTGCGGGATGATCACGTTACGAGGAGACTGGATGCTCTAATGCTTTCCAGCGAGGAAGACAGGAAACATCTCTCAGAACTAACCGCAAGTATCAAGGCACAAGCTGAACTGCTCTCCGTATCCCTTGCAGCATCCTCGAAGCCATAAGACGCTGATTCATTGAATCAAGACAAGGAGAAGAACAAGAATCAAGATAGGTAAGCTGATGACAAGGAAGACAGGTAAGCCTGTGTCGTGGGAGTTTAATTTTGGATGTCTTTCTTTTTACCACAGTTTTTATTCTGTGCTTTTCATGAACTTGCAAACGATAACATCTATTGAAAAGTGAAAAACTATTGGTTTGAAGACAACTTCTCATTGCCTCTTACCTTGATTCTTGACTGGCTGAATTCACATTTTCCAGTGTGATCAGCAAACGTCCTTCTATGGATTACTCTAAAAATGATTGATTTTAATCGAGAACAATTATCCCATTAAGGGGAAAGATCATTTAGAGTAGGTCGAGTGTAGAAGAAGCACAGTTCTGAGCTGTATTAGATAGACAAAACTTGTAAAACTCAGACCAACTGCATCTTCTTGTCGACATAGTTAGACTTAGAGGTATGGTTTTGACAACATCAAAAAGGGGGAAATTGTTAAGTATTACTGTTGTAATCCCACCTTAATCTGATGTTTTGATGTGTCAAAACTAAATACCAAAGTCTAGGCTCTAGAGTATAAACTCATGTAATCCTTGTATAGGATAATTGAGTTGTAATAGTCTAGGAAGAAGGACATCATCAAAACTATGGAACAGTTTTGAAGAAGACATCATTCTGACGAGATAGCTGTCGAGCAAGCAAGGCAAAGACAAGCAGAGCAGATCAAAGTCACCAAAACTGCCCAGACAGTTTTCTTCCATGCCAAGTCTGAACACTCGAAGAAAACTGAGTGAGAGGCGCTTGCAGTTTTTCAAGATAAGACAGTTCTCACGTCCAAGAATGAGTTCGAGGCTTATGTCGAGCAGTCGCAGAAGACCGTTGAGGAAGTCAACAAGAAAATACAAAAACTACTCAGTTGCGACTGGTTTACAATGTTGTTTGAACGTCTGACACATCAAGTACATGCTGCTCTGGTTTACAACGTTGTTTGAACGATTATTGGACATTCTTCTCCATGTCTCTACCAGCTATTTTCTGGGTCTTCACCTATAAATAGCAGGAACAACAGAGACAGAAAAACATTTACCAAAATCAAGTGCTAAACCGCCTAACTATCTCGCACATTCAAATCTCCGATAGACAAGCCTCTCCACAGAAGTAAAAGCTCAAGGCATTAAATACTCTTTAGAGGGAAGGCATTTATATCGTGGTTCATTTATTGAACACGAAGCATTCAGTGCTTATAGAATATTCGTAGATTCACTGTGTTACCCTGGGAACACAGTGATTATGTCAGCTGACTTAATCTATTTGTTTGGTGTTCTTATTCTTCGAATAAGAACATAGCATCCTGCTCTTGCAAAGGGAGAGTAGGTTATCACGGGCAACTGCCGAACTGTTTAAGTTCTGGGAAGAACTCAACCATCCAACCTACCGAAGAGGGAAAAGGGAGGTTTGTCCTCAGTCCAGCTTCGAGCCGGTCCACAGAGAAGATGCAGAACCTTCGACGGATTGAAGAAGGAGTGAAGTACAGCTGCCTGAGCGAGTAATCCTTTGTGCTGCAGACGGAGGTCTCTACAGCAACTGGCTATAGATTGTGAGGAGTGTATTCTCATTACTTAGTGAACCGGATCTGATATCCGAAGAGTGGACATAGGACTTAAGGCTCAGAACCATTGTAAATATCATGTGTCATTTACAATTTCTTTTACTTATGCTCTTTACGGTTTTCTAGCATAACTAGGAACCTTCAACACTTATATCTTAAGTGTTGAAGTACATAAACTGTTAACTGCACATAACTGCAAAACTGTTAAATCGAACTGCTGGCTAACGTGAATAGTATTAATTAACTATCAAGTAAAAACTGTGTTAATAACTAGCTGAACTATCTAAATTAGAGTGCAAGTTTGAATATTTTATACTTCCGCTGCACGTTATATGCCCTCTGATCTGGGACCAACAATAGCTCTCTGAACCTTTCTTCGGGAAGTGGCTTTGTGAAGATATCTCCTAATTGATCTTCCGTTCGGATATACTCCACCAAAACGTCCTTCTTTTCCACGTGATCCCAAATGAAGTGATGTCTGATGTCAATGTGCTTTGTTCTGGAGTGATGAACTGGATTCTTTGAAATGCACATTGCGCTATTGTTATCACAATAAATTGGTACGCAACCAGACATGACATCATAATTATTTAGTTGCTACTTGATCCATAATATTTGAGCACAACAACTGGCGGCAACTACATGTTCAGCTTTAGTGGTTGATGTTGCAACTGAGTGTTGTTTTTTTTGTGGAACCAACTTATCAGTTTATGTCCTAAAAACTACCAAGTACCACTGGTGCTTTTTCGATCAATTCGGCATCCTGTGAAGTTTGAGTCTGAATATCCAATAAGGTTGAGCTCGTCACACTTAGGATACCAAATCCCCAATGACTCAGTACACTTCAGATATCTGACGATCCTTTAAGCAGCCTCCATGTGCAATTTCTGCGGATTTGCTTGGAATCTTATGCATACTCTAACGGCGTAGGAGATATCTAGTCTGCTGGGTGTCAAATAGAGCAAGGACCCTATGATGCCTCTAAAACTCGTAGGATCAATTGCTTCTCCTCCTTCATCTGGAATGATCCTTAGGCTTGTGCTCATCAGAATTTTGGGCGTCTTTGTCTTATCTGGACTAAATTTGTTGATGAGATCCTTTGTATACTTCCTTTGATGTATGAATATTCCTTCTGAGGACTGATGAACTTGAAGTCCTAGGAAGTATGTCATATTTCCCATCATGCTTATTTGAAAGTTGTTTCGTATGAGCTGGGTAAACTTTTCGCTAAGAGATGAGTTCTTGAATTCGAAGATGATGTTATCAACATAGAACTAAACAAGGAGTATGTCTTCAACATCTTTAATAAGGAAGAGAGTCTCATCGATCTTCCTTTCCAAAAGCCATTCTTCAACAAGAACTGAGATAAGGTCTCATACCAAGCTCGTAGAGGTTGCCTTAACCCATAGAGGGCTTTCATTAGTTTTTAGACCTTGGTGCCTTGTTCAAGACCTGGAGGTTATTCAACATATACTTCCTCCTTGAGTTCTCCGTTGAGGAAGGCGCTCTTCACGTCCATCTAAAGGACATTGAAGTTGGGATGTGCTACATAGGCTAAGAAGAGTCTGATTGCTTCTAGTTTGGCTACTGGTGAAAAGGTCTCACCGTGATCGATGTCTTCACATTGTGCATATTTTTTTGTAACAAGTCTCACCTTATTTTTGACAATGTTGTCGGCTTCATCCCGCTTGTTTTTGAAGACCCGCTTGGTACCTATCACTGGATGATGTGTAGGTCTATCTACCAAGTACAATACATTATTGTAGGTTAATTATGACAGTTTTTCTGGCATTGCATTGATCCAATCTGATGCTTGCAGTGCTTCTCCAATCTTTGTCGACTCCAATTGGTAAATGTAGCAAGTGAGCATAGCACTTCCCTGCCTTGCTCGGCCTGGATTTGAAACATCATCTAATACTACATCTTCTGGATAATGTCTCAACCATTTCGGTCAGTGAATTTCACAAACTTCAATTGGTTGGACGAACGACTCTTGGCTTGGCATAGCGGCAACTAGCACATCCGTGTGATGGAAGTTTTCGTGCACGATCTATCTTTCTGAAGTTGATCCTTGCTCTGGAGCTGGTCCTTTTGAGGATTTTTCTTCCCAAGCTTCTAATTCTTCATGAAATGGCATGATGACATCATCAGTTTGTTGACCTTCAATTCCAGCACCATTAGTTCCTAACTCGCAAGTTAGGTCTTCATGATTTGCCACTTCCACTATCTCTGGAGCTCTTTCTAATGGTTCTTCATCTTCAATCTCGAAAACTCCAAGTTGGATTCCCCATTGATTTATGCCGTTATTTAGGGAAATAAAATCCAAGGCCTCAGCAAGTTCAATAGCATTACCGACCCTCTCAATGGTTTTAATACCAGATGAGGAAATTGGTAGTGAAGAATTTTTACTTGGAGATCTAATTGGAACAATTGGTTTAAGATCAGAATTTTCTAAGCCCAATTGTTCGTCAACATTATCAATCTAATGAAATTCTTCACCCAGTTCTTTCATAGTCCTGCACACTAACGTAGCTTCATAAAAAATAACATTGCATGTTATTTCCATAAGTCCGGTGGTCTTGTTGAGTACTTTGTAACCCTTGTGAGAGGGGTGTCCATATCCAAGGAAAACATCATCATTAGCTTTGGTAGAAAAAATATTCAACTTCGACTTCCAATTGTTTTGAATATAACATGGTGAACCAAAAACACGAAGATGAGCTAAGGAAGTCTTACCACCATGATACGCTTCATAGGGAGTTTTGTGCAAACGACTGTTCAGTCCGCTTCTATTCTATGTGTAACAGGCTTTAATAACTACTTCTCTCCAATAGCGTTCACTTAAATTGGTTTCTGTCAGCATGGTCATTACAAACTCTTTGAGAGCGCGGTTTCTTCTTTCTGCAAGCCCAATTTGTTGTGGAGTCCTTGGGGATGACCTCTCATTTCCTATTCCGCCTTCAGCACAAAAATCTATTAGAGGCCCATTGCAGAACTCAGTTCCATTGTCGAATCTAATCCTCTTTATTGTGACTCTTCTGTTTTTTTGGACAAGCATCACCAGCTCAGGTAGTATGAGCTTTACTTCTTCCTTGGTCTTGAGAAGCTTCACCCACATGTATCTCAAGTAATCATCAACGACTACCAGATAATATCTTTCTCCTTTAATGGTGGGTGGAGTCACTGGTCCAAAGAGATCCATGTGCAGCAGCTCTAGTATACAATCTGTGCTTGCATTGACTGGCTTGTATCTGAAAGAGGCTTTGGTCTGCTTCCCTAGTTGACATGCCTTGCACATTCTTTTTTTTTCCTAAAGATTCCTTTTGGCAGAACTGATACTAACACGTGCTTAACCAAATGATTGATAGTCTTGAAGTTCTTATTGTTCAGCCTTTAGTGTCACAACCAGTTTGTCTCACTTAAGTTGCTTAACACAAAACAAGAGCTTGTCCTCTCACTCTACCAGTCTACCATGTAGAGTCCTACTTTCCTTATGCCTCTGAGCATGACTTCTCCTGAAATCATGTCTTGAATTTGTCATTCAGACTCGACAAATGAGAGAACATAACCATTTTCACTAAGCAGACTGATGCTTAGTAGGATAAGTTTTAGATAGGTGACAAGGGATACGTTCGTGATGATGATTCCATTTTGTTCAATTGATCCCTTTTCGATAACTCTACCTTTAGAGTTGTCACCAAACATCATCATTGGTCTTTTGACCATTATGAGTTCTGTAAGAGGATTTCTTTCTCTGGTCATGTGTGGATAACAACCACTGTCCAATATCCACATGCTCTGTTGCTCACTAGCTGGTCTATGGAAACCTATTTCTGCAAGATATAAACTATAATTTAGGTCCTCGATTATTTACGGGTCCTGCTGGATTAGTATGTTGGATCAATACTTTGGGAATCCAAACCTGTGTCACCCTCACGACAGGTAGCTTTTTAAAGCTTTTTCCTGCTACCTTTCTCTTCCTTTTCATGTATTGCAAGACATTTATTTGAGAAATTGTGAGAGTGTGTATAGTCTTTTTGGAAGTGTGCTTCCTCATGGGACCTCAAAAAATAAGTTCCAGATTAGTGTAAAAACCATGCGATTGACGATCACAATGGTTAGCCTTCCTAGCCGTTGAAAAAGAAACTTTTATATGGCTCAGGCCTCAAGTAGTTGTTCCCCCTGGTTGGTATATTCCTCCTCAAATTTGTGAAATGAGACTTGGGTCTCTAGTTATAAGAGTTACCAGGTTGGTTGTTTGACTTTCCCAGACTGAAGCTGGTAGTTTTGTCAAACTGATTGTTGAAATTGTCTTCCATGCAGTAGGAACACACTTCTTCACCAGTTTCTTTGGCTGAACTGGTGTATTCTTAGTTCGTGATTGAGCTAATTTGGGAATAAACTATTTTACCAGTTTCTTCTATGGAACAGGTCTCTTAGTCACGAACCGATTAGCTAGTCCGGGATTGCTGGCAGTCCAGCATTTAGCATTTCCAATAGAAACTAGAGCTTTTTTTACTACCACTTTGCACTTCAAACTTAACTAATCACATGTATTTCCCTTTATAAAGAAAATATTCCTTTTGCTTGTGTTAGTACCTGAAGAAGATGTAGAATTTCTCAAATCATTTTCAACAAAACCTAGACCCATTTTATCTTTCGGGTCTCTTTGAATAAATGGCACTTCTTCAAGTTCTCTTGAGCTTTTTACAAAAGAACATCTACATGGTTCTTTCTCAATGTTTTTCTTATTAAAAAAGTCACACCCCATTTTAAAACGTTTAAAATCATATATAAGATTAGACTGTTCTTCCCTAAGTTTGGGCAGTTCCTCGCTGGTATGCTGAGTATTTTCAATCTCCTTGGTCAAAACTAAAATTTGCACCTTCAGGGAGGAATTTCATCTCGCCAAAGAATTTTTAGTTCATAGAATTTTGAAAATTCTCTAGACAAAAGTTCGAGGGAAACTACTTTTGAATCAGAGCAGTACAACTTAGAGTCCTCTAGTATGTGTGCAGAAAGCATTCAAAGTGGTAGAGAATGTGTTTCCTCATCACCAGTTGCGGTAAAGGCCATTTATGCTTCTATATTGTCATCATTTCCTTCCTCGATAGCAACTAGAATTACTAATAGAGCTTCCTCATTCGACTCTTCATCTAAAGTGATGTATTTGTCGTCATTGTTGGGAATGTCAAGCACCTCTATTCGTGACACCATCGCCATTGCCACGACCCTTGAAGCTCTTCACTCAAAAATATTTTTGAGCTTTTCTCTCTCCTCCTTGTCCACACGCGGACAATCAAACTTGAGGGGATTTGGATTGCTACATTCGATGCAATATCAAGGTGATCTCTTCACGAACCTCTTGTCCTATGTTTGAGGAGCATTCATCTTGGCCTTTGCTTCCTACAAAAGCTTGGCAAACTTCTTCATCTGGTCTTCAAGCTATTCCACAGAGCCCTCTCCTTCCATTTGATAGAAGTTTGAAGTGGAGGGTATCTCTTTCACCAGGTTATACTGACCGGCTGGTCTGTCACTTTGAAATAACTTCCATGGTCTTTAGTTACGTACTGTGCTTCTTCACAAAGTATGCATCATCTTTGCGATGGTGGGTCGGTGAACTGGTCACTTAAACGGCTTCATTCTTATTCACCATTTGGATGTCCCACTTGTGAGCTTACATTTGGGCGAACAACTCCTTTGTTGAGATCTTCAAGAGATCTTTCTCCTTCAGGCTACTTGTCTTTATGAAACAATCCTTCTTTGGCATTTTGGATAAAATTTTGGCATTGAGATTCGTTGTTGAATATACTTTGTCCAGTGCCTTGAGCTCGCTCACAATCGTGTTGAGTCTTTCCTCCATGGATTTGAAATTTTCTTCGGGAAGCAACTGGAAGGATTTATATTTGTCGATGCAAACGTGGAGCTTGTTTCGCTTCATTTGCTCTGTCTCTAGATAGAAACCTCGAAAATAGTCCCAAACTTTTTTGGCATTGTCCAACTGTATGACTTCATCGACAAGTGCCTCTGGTATAGCTGACAGGATCAACTCATGAGCAATGGAGTCCAGTTGGGCGCGTCTTTTGTTCTCCGATGACCATTTGTCGTAGGGCTTATCCATCATCTCAGGGCCATCGTCACCTCTGATCTAGTTATTGACCTTTATGATCTTTATTAGCTTATGCTCGATAACGCCAACCATCTCTGGATGTATGCTTTTAAGTTGGATGGTCGACCGCTTTTTCCAGATGGCAAACTTCTCCGATGAAAATGGTGGAAGCTTTGCAATATTCATCATCGATGTATAACCTGCTCACTAGACAACAAAAAGAGTACAAGAAAATGCATATGATCATTAGCGACTCAAGGCAGTTAAGTCTGTGAAGACCGACCTACTCTGATTCTACTTATTGGTCCTGAGATCAGAGTATGTATAGTGTGTAGCGGAAATTTTAAGATTAAAACTTGCACTCACAAACTGGTGGTTCTAGACCCGTTTGTGTTTTTGAAAACACTTAGTCATCAAGTAGTGTGATTAATTTTCAGTTCGGGTATACTTCAACACTGAAGTGTGTTGATTTTTAAAAACCTTACAAAAAATAAGAAAGTAGTAAAACACAAGGAATTTATAGAGGTTCGTAGCCTAAATTCCTTCATCCTGTCCTTAGACCTTAGTTTGGAAATTCACTAAGCTTTCGTTACAGACGCGTCTCACGATCTATCGCTAGTTGGTAGTTTCCAGTGTTTACCAGTCCACTAGCTCACTCGCAAAGGCCTCTGAATACTTCAACTTTGCAGATTTGGAGTGTGTGCACAACACACAGCCTTCTCCTCTAGAGTTGAGAGCTTTATAGTTCATCCTCAACTGTCAAACTGGTTGGTTAGATGCCCGTTAGAATCACTACTAGAGATCTAGAGTGACAGATGTGTTCTTTCTTAGAGAGAAAGAACACCAAATAACTCGAGTTGAGAAGCTATGAGTCTCATGTTCACTAAGAATGAAACAGGGAAGGCTAAGAGATAGCCTTGATGATAGAAATGGTCAATTTTTCAATTCAGCAGAGTTTCAGTGCTTTTTTCATCGTTTCCATATGAATTACTTTGAACACTTTGTGTATTTATAGACGAAATGTGAATAATTCAAATTGTAGCTAATTAGAGACATTTGAGCATCATCCAATCTGATGCGTCTCTTTTCTAATGGGAGCAGGGCACTTTTATTGATGTTCGACACCCGCTATGTCCTTTTCTGACACAAGATGTCGACATTCTGCTTTTGTGTCAGAATGGCTCTGCCAGTCTGAGGAATCTAAACTGGTTGGTGCTTCATCAGTCTTTAACGTATCTCCAAACTTAAAGACTGATGTATGGTGATTCCTCTGACTTGCTTTCTCGGTCTCTTCGTGTGAGCAGGAACTGACTTTGTAAACTAGAGGTGATCTAGGCTGGTGTCGTCCGTCAGTTTCTTTGAGTCATCAGCTCCAAACTAGTAGATGGTCTTTCCTAACTCCGCACGATCCAAACTGGGGCTTTGTATTTCCACCTAGTTTGTCTTGATCAGCTTCTTCAGTTCTATTACAAGTCAATATATCCTAACAGGACTTTACCAGTTTGAGAACTAAGTTAATTTAGAGACAATCATAACTCGATGGTTTCTATACATTCTATCAAAACAACAAGTAGGTTGAAATACTTCCTAACATCTTGAATTTTAGAGTAAAACACATGTATTATATTACATCTATCTATTCATTATATACTGTACTTTTATGAATTTTACGAGAAGTAATTAATTGTTATTTTAGTTGTGCATAAGATTAGTAATTCACATTAATTATAAAGTTTACTTCCACCAAACATGTGCAACAGAGATTTACTTTAAAAATAACAAAATCATCTTTAATTTGATAAATGATAGATTAAAAAAATAACTTAATTGAGAGAGTTATGCTTAGTTTTAATATTAAGAGAAAGAAAAAAAAATAAAACTATATGAGCTAAATATTGTATTTTAAAATCATAATTGATATGTAAGATGTTGGTTCCGAAATCAGGGTTAGTCGAATATATGCAGTAGAAGATTAAGAACGAGTTCTTGCAAATTCAAACTGGTGTCTCAACCAGTTTGATTCTTTGAAAAGCTTATTTGTCTGCAAGTCGAATTAGAGTCAAGTTCGGATATACTCTAACAGTGGATAGTGTTGGGTTTTAAATTATTGAAGAAATAAATAAAATAATACAGAGCACAAGAATCTATAGAGGTTCGGTTTGAGCAACTGTCCTACGTCCTCTCTTCAAGAAGTAGCCCGAAATATACTAGCTTCAGGATCAAAATCTGTCCGCACGATCTATTGCAAGCTGTTGAATGCTCGTGTCCACCAGTCCACTTGCTCACTTGCCCAGGGTCTCGTCCTCCTTCGACACTCAGATAGGGAGTGTGGGCACACCACGCAGCCTCCATCTTTGAAAGTTGGGAGCTTTAATGAATCTCCTTTTCCTTAAGTGTGACTTTATGCGATTCCTGTGACTTGTTTTATTTTTCTCTACTCGTGAGATGAAACTAGACTTGATAAACTGGTGATGATCCAAGCTGGTGATATCTACCAGCTTATCTGAGTGGTAAGCATCAGGCTGAAGTGGTCGTCAATTTTCCTGTTCATGCCTAAGGCTTAGTTTCTTTTTATCTTCACGATGATCAAACTGGTGGCTTCGATCGCAAGCCTAGTTTGTCTTGATCAACTTCTTTACAACTTAATAAACATCCTATGTGGAGATTACAAGTTTGTACCAACTAAGCTAATCTAGAGGCACTTCCAAAAGGTGGTTTTTATACATTCTTAGCACATCAAAACATAAAAAATGTGATGGAATTTTGAACCTTAATTTCCAACATAAAATATCTTAATTAATATGAAAAATTATAAATAAGGGTGATTCTCTAATCTTCAAGATTGAGGAGTATTTATTATTAATTTTCTCAAAGATTCTTGTCATGTAATTCAAACGAAGACATCTTATATGTGCATCAAACTATTTCAAATCATTGTTATAATTAATGCTCGAATGCTGACCTTTTTAATTTTATTTTCAAGCCGTATCGATACTCCGTGGACTAAATTATTTTGACCTCGACATGCATTTTATGCTTAGCAAACATTTATTATATACCTAACAAACATGCATTATACAATACAATAATATACATTTATATAATAGAACAAATAAAATACTTAAATAATCAAGTAATATAGGATCAACTTATATTAATACTATGGTATTTTTTATAGTATGCAAAGATAAAGAATTGTAATTTTTTTTGTTGATCTCGCTTGAAAAATAAATTACATTTTATCTAACATATTCTATATTATGAAGTATAATTGTATGTATTATATTGTGTAGTTTCATTTATTATATAATAATTCGTGTACTGTTATTATGCATATAATAACCAATTTTTGTTTTTAATATGATTTTTTAATCAAAACATATGTGTTAGGAATATTGTTAGATCCCTCAAATGTAAACCAATTCATGATCATTATATGATATATTTTGGTGGATCAAAGCTATAGCAACTTAGTATCGAGTCAATTGTAAAAAGTCCTGTATAGGAATTAATATTCGAGTTGTAATAGATTAAGAAAAAAAAGATCAAGTTTGCTGAAGGATTCAACAAACTCACTCAAACACTGAAGTTTGTTGAAGATCAAAACGAACTGAGATGCGAAGGAAGAAACAAGAATGCTGGAAGAAGAACTCTAGCAATCTGAGGAGAGATACGACGCATAACAGTAGTCAGCAGAGGACAATCTACATTCAACAATCAAGAGAAAGATCACAAAGCCAAATGTCAGATGGAGAACAATTTACGAGAAGGATCAACCAACCAAGAGGATGGAACAATCATCATGAAAAAAAAGGGGGAGGTTCAAACCTACAAAGGTTCCATTCTGACAAGAGACAACTAAATATAGATGCTACGCCAATCAGAGGGGAAGGGACCTGAAGAGAGCATTCCCTTTGAGTCTAATGTATAAGATTAAACGGTTGTTTGAATCTTCACCTATAAATAGGTGTCATCCATACTTGATTCAAAGGTTCGCGATTTTGTACATACAAGAGATAACAAAAGAGATAAAACTTATTATCTCCAACACACGAACTCATCCGAGCTTAGATCTTAATTGAAGCTTTTCATAAGCTTTCATAATAAAAGCTCAAAGACCTGTGAAGTGTATCTTCCAAAGTATATTTGGGATTCTCTCTATTTCAGAAAGAATATAGCAGTCACTGTTGTTGTGCAAGAGTTATTCGTATGGGCAACGCCAACACAAGGAAAGGTTCCGGGAAGAACTATAAAACTTCCCGCAGTTGATGTCCGAAGAGAAGGGAGGTTTGTCCTCACTCTAAGGAACGACACCGTTTGAAGATTGGAGATCGAAGTGCTTGAAAGTGCGCGCTGACCAGACGGAGGAGCTGCTCAACGTTAGAGATCAGGCATGACCTTGTACTCATTCTTCTAGTGAATTTTCAGTCAAGGGACTGGAGAGTGGACGTAGAACAATTGTTCAAACCATTATAAAAACCCTTGTGTTGTTTAGTGCTTTGCTACGTTATTTGTGCTTGCTGATTGAATCATTTGAAACTCAAGACACCAAGTGTTGTAGTATAAACTGCAATCAATCTAACGATTACACGAGCTAAAATATTTAGAGAAATGCTTGCTAAGTCGACACCTTAGCAAGATACGTTCAAGATAAACTTTAATAACTTCCGCTACATATATCATAACTATGATTAGGGACCAACAAGTGGTATCAGAGCGGTTGGTCTTTACAGACTAGCTGCATCTAAGTCGCCAAGGACCAGATCCTGATTTTTCTTGCATATCTGTGTTTCTGTGATTAGCTCAGATTGAAAGAAATGGCGAACAACGCAAAGCTTCCCAGGTTTACTCAAGAATCCAACTCTACATGGAAAAAGAGGTCGATGATCACATTGATGAACGTGCATCCAAAAATGAGACGAGTGATCAAAGTTGGACCCATCAAAATCCAGAAGGTGAAGATAAGGGTCGGAGAAAACGTAGAAGGACCAGACGAAATGGTGGATAAGCCACTTGAAGAATGGACTCAAGAAGAACGAGCCCGTAATCAAATAAATTACGTCACCATGGATCTCATATTAGGTGCCTTGTCACCTGCTCTAATGGCTGAAGCATTGGAATATGCTAGTGCCAAAGAAATATGGGATTTTCTCAGCACTCCGGACAAAGAATCGGACCAGATGAAAAGAACCAAGCTACAACAAAAGATAGGTATGAATCTTTCTGTTTGATTCCAGGTGAAACGATCAAGGACATGGAGGCAAGATTCAACAAGATTGTAGCTGAGTTAAAGAAGTTAGGAAGAACTTATGAACTTCCTGACATGAATTCGAAGATTCTCTCAAGACTACCCAAGGGGGATTGTTTTGTCAAAGTTACCAGTCTGAAGGATTAGGATTTGTCAAAGATTAGCACCAAAGATGTATTCGCTCAACTGGAAGCTCATGAATGGGACATCGCCCAGATCTATAAACATGAAGTTGTTCGTGCTGCAGTCAACACTGAAAAAAAAATGGAAGATGCAGCATTCTTCGTGAAAAAATATGGATAGAAGTGGAAGACCAAGAAGCCATTCCACTCAGATCGACCTGTTCAGTCCAGTTCAGCAAAATAGATTCCTTCCATCAGCGGATCTCACTTCAAAGAAGATGAATGCTCCATGAGCGAGCTGGAGGAACAAATGAAGAGACTTCAGAGGCTACTGTTGAAGGCAAGAAAATAAAGGAGATCTTCAGTAGACTCACTCATCGAACAACAAAAGCAACAATAGAGCGCCAAGAACAATCATCCGACACATCAATCAGTAATAGGAAATAAGTGAGTATTCAAGAATAAGCGAGACAAAAATGGACTTGTCGTTCGCAACAAAGCCAGATTAGTTGCTAAGGGCTATGCGCAGTACGAAGGAATAGATTTTTACGAAACTTTTCCTCCAGTAGCTCGGTCGGAAGCAATCAGAATATTCCGAGCATATGCTGCTCATCATAGGTTCACAGTATTTCAAATGAACGTCAAAAGTGCATTCCTTAATGGCAAATTGAAAGAAGAAGTCTACGTGGAACAACCTCCAGGTTTCGAGCAAGGAAACAAGGTGTACAGACTAAGGAAAGCTCTTTATGGATTAAAGCAAGCTCCAAGAGCGTGGTATAAGACGCTATCACAATTCCTACTGAAGAACGATTTCAGAAAAGGGAAGATCGACAAAACATTATTCTTTATCAAGGTTGCTGAGGATATCTTAATTGTCCAAATCTATGTGGACGATATCATATTTGGATCAAGAAATTTAGGTCTCTGTGAGAAGTTTGCTCAGCTTATGCAAACTAACTTCAAAATGAGTATGATGGGAAAAATGTCATACTTCTTAGGTCTACAAGTCTAGCAATCAGACGACAGGATTTTTATTCATCAGAAGAAGTATACGAAGGATCTCATCAACAAATTCAGCTCAGAAAAGACGAAGACTCTGCGGATTCCCATTAGCACAGCCTGTCAGATATCAATGGATGAAGAAGGTGAATCCGTTGACCCCACAACATACAGAGGAATAATAGGGTCACTATTATACTTGACAGCTAGCAGACCAGACATTTCATATGCTGTAGGAGTATGTGCCAGATATCAAGAAAATTCGAAGAAGTTACATATGGAGTATGCTCGAAGAATTGTTCAATATCTGAAAGGAACAGAATCGTTAGGAATTTGGTATCCCAGAGCAGATGATCTCACACTCATAGGGTAGTTAGATTCTGATTTTGGAGATTGCAGAATAGACTGGAAGAGTACGAGCGGAATATGCAAATTCTTAGGTCATAAGCTGATAAGCTGGTTCAGCAAAAAGCAACACTCCGTAGCAACGTCCACGACAGAAGCAGAATACGTAGATGCAGCTAGCTGTTGCACACAAGTGCTGCGGATCAAGCAACAACTTCAAGACTATGAAGTTAGCACTAGTTGCATTTCCATCTACTACGATAACAATAGTGCGATGTGCATCACTAAAAATCCTTTTCATCACTCTTGAACAAAGCACATAGATATTCGACATCAGTTCATTAGAGATCATGTCGAAAAGAAGGATATGTCGGTGGATTACATCAGAACAGAGGATCAGCTAGCAGACGTATTCACCAAGCCTCTGATTACTGATATTTCTACCAGATTAATTGCAAATATAGTGGTCAAATAAATTTATAACTCGAATGTCGAACCCACAGAGAAAAGATATGCGAAATAGTCCTATGTACTAAAACACAGTTTCAGATTAATTGTTTGAGTACTTCAAAATCAATTTTTTTTGTTTATTAAACTAGGCAGAGAAAATAAAATATAAACTTAAATTAAATAAAACGAAACAAAAATCCTAGGGAAGAAATCTTATTATGGATAACATGTAAGAATCAATTAATTTAACAGGTGGAATACTGCAACAATGCTATATTTCCTTGTTTGGCAAATATAACCTAGATTACTAATTAGAGACTATCTCCGCTCGGTCTCAAAGTACACCAAATTAGTCAATCCGATAAGCAAATCAGTTCAATTCCTACAGTCTAGTACATCTGTTTGGATAGTGTAGATTGTATCATGCATTCCTAATCCCACTATTAATATTCACCTCTCGGTCCTTCTATCAATAGCTAGACATCTAAATTAATCGTCACCTCTCGGTCCTTGAATTAATCTAGAATTATGAAATAAACACAGGAATCTGAACCTAATTAATTAATCCTAAACATGCATTCAAAATAATATTCAAACCGTAGAAATAAAAGAAATAATTAAACTGAAATAAACTTGCATTAAAAATAAAAACATAAATTCAAAGGTGCATAAAATAAAATAAAATCCTAACTACAGAAATTGAGGTTGAGAAGGACATATGAATTAAAATTCATATAGGGAGTGAAATCCACTGAATAAACTAATCTAGGGGGGTATTTATAGTGTTTGTATGGGCTTTAGAAGGTTGAATCCTATAGGAAATAGGAGTAGATTTGATGTATATCTATATCTCCAAGTCCTACAATGAGTATATCTTCAATCTTGAGTCTTCAGGGCTTCCAATATGATATATCTCTTCAATTTTGACCAAATCTCGCCCAAGATTCGTGAAATCCGTCCAGAATCTCGCCAAAAACGTCTCCGTCGATCGACGCGGGTCTTGCGTCGATCGACGCGCGTGTGTCCACTCGCCAGTCGACGTCGATCTGCGCGATCTCACGGTTTTGGCCATAACTTCCTCTCCCGAACTCCGATTGACCCAATTCCAGTTGCGTTGGAAAGCTTATTCGAAGCTCTATCCATTGCCATGCGCCAATAGCCCGAATTCCTTGTGTGGGGAAATCCTTCACTGCTACTCTTGCACGTCACTGCTTTCGGAACGGATTTTTGGTGAATTCGACCTCAAACCTGCAAAAATACACCACTACAAGCGCAATACCCTCCTAGAGTGATTCATGCAATAAAAATAACTAAAACAAATGAAAATGCAATGAAAAACAAAGATAAATCAAACCAATAATGAGTGAAAATATGAACTCATCAGCCTCTAGCAGAAAACAGATTCAAAGAGCTTTGTCTTAAGCTCGGATTATTGGAATTAGATGAGGTTTTGGAAGAATGAGTCCCAGCTCTCATTCTGTTCTTAAGAATTTTCATTGGTATTCTTTAGAAGATGCGGAATAAGAGTGTGTCTCAACTCACGCTCTTGAAAGACAAATTGTCAAAGATTGCTGAGTTCCTGCTCTCAGCAAGTCTATCATCATATATCAAAGAATACTGATATTAGCATATTACAAGATTGCTGAGTCCCAACTCTCAGCAGTCTGGATGTTCAGTAAAATGGAATATTGAATTCACCATATTAAGTCAAGTGATTGCTGAGTCCCAGCTCTCAGCAAAGGAAAGAAGACTGCTGAACCAATATAAATCTAAATCAATCTTGGGAAATTGATCAGATATGGGAATAAATATCGGGATACTCAACTGACGTATCAATAAAGATCATCATCAAGATCGAAGCAATGATATGTATTCACTATTATTACCGAAGATTTCATTAAAAGGCTCGCAACGATTAAGTTCTGAAAATAGCCGCCATGTGGAAAGGCTATAGTGAAACCGTCAGTTCCCAAGGCAGATGAAATAATTAGAAGATCGAGTCTCTAGGAGAGGTTGCGTCGATTTAAGAGAAGATATCTTCCTCTAGAAATTCATATCTCAAAATCTCAAAACCCTAAATCTACTCTCTGCCTTCATCCCTCCATTCCAGAAACCCTGCTCGAAGAAATCAAAAATGTCGTCCTTTACCATTTCACCAAAATACCTCCTGAATGAGTTCGAGCAATGTGACTTGGAAGTCTCCAAATTGAGAGGAAAGGTCGTAATCTTCACAAAGATCAAATCTAAGAAGATTCTCTCAATTCTCGGTTCACCTTGGACGATGAGTTTTCTCATATTAGAACCAAACGGAGATAGGCGGTCCATTCTGTCAGGCCATGACAGTTTTCTCATTGGTGAGATAAAAACTTGTCAGGTGGGTCTGAAGATGGATATTCCTTAGTCACCAGGTTTGGGAATTTCTTTGGGTAAGAAATTCCATATCACATCTTCCTCACCTCTTCTTCCAGTGTTTCAAAAGCAATGGATTCAGAGAAAAAGAGGATATGGAGGAAAGGCTTGCAAGTTAAAGAGAAACATTCTCAATGTTTTCTCATAGTACTTGAGGCCTAATTCAGCCATGGATGGTGCAGATGTTACCCATCCTACAAAATGTAGGGACATTTGTACAACATCTGGTGCTGATGGGAACTATGGACAGGAACACTGAGTTGTGTAGCTAATGCGAGGCTTCGCATTTTCTTCCTTCTTCTGAAGTGTTCACAGGAAAACCAAAGCTTGAAGCTGAAGATATGTCTACGCTAGACATCTCACAGCCTAGAAGCTAACACATTGCTACGGAAGCAAGCCGGCTTGCAGCAATGAGCTCGGGAAAAGACCAAGAAGGAGCAGACCTAGCAAAGGCGTTACAAGAGCAGTCTGAAGACAAATTGATCTTTGTAAACTAGTAGTATTATACTTTGCGAAGTGTAACTCTTGTAAATCAATGATATCAATAAATTGCTTGCTTTGAGAACAATAGTCTGTTGTCTCAAACAAAATAATCGCCAAACAGACAATGCTAGATCATTACACTCCTTGTGTAAAGAAACCGATCAAAAAAACTATGATTTTACTTGAAAATTTTGAAAAAAAAAACTCAAAGGAAAATCAAATGATAGGAATTTCTTAAAGGTCTTCCCAATCCCGTCGGAAGCAGAGTGCTTGAATGGTGAAAGGATGAATAAATTTAAGCAAAATTACTCTCTATTGAACTGCTGAGTCCAAGCTCTCAGCAGATTCCCGACAAATACTGAGGATGAGCTCTCAGTAAAAGGACTCTTGAACTTGAGAAGTTCATTCTCTTGAACTTGAGAAGTTCATTGAATTCAGAGAGTCAAGAAGAACTGTTGAATCCAAGCTTTCAGCAAATATCCGGTGCTTACTGAGTCTAAGCTCTCAGTGTTTAACGATGATTGCTATTTTGGAATAGCAGATAAACCGGAAGAAGTTTACTCACTCCAAGATCTCAGTAAAGAAGACTCTTGCTCCAACAAGGATCAAAACTTAGAAGAGTCTACTCTTGTTTACTGAGTCCAAGCTCTCAGTAAAACCCAGTAGAGCTAAGCATAAGCTCTCAGCAAAGTTCAGGAGATCAGTGAAAGAAAAATAAGAATGTTGAGTCTAAGCTCTCAGCAAACTATAAACATCTATTGAACAATGGACCACAACATGAGAATGCTGATTCCAAGCTCTTAGCAAATCAGGTCCAGAATCATGTCATTCACCTCAAAACATAAAAAAGAATGTTGAGTCCAAGCTCTCAGCAAGCTAGGTGATATATGATATTACTCATCAAAAGATACAATCGTATGTTGAGTCCAAGCTCTCAGCACAGGTCTTTCAAATTGCTGAGTATTCAACACATGCATTCTTGAATATTGTTTAGCAAAAAGGAGATTGTTGATTCAAATATATCTCGAAAAGTGGCATAATCTAATGATGAAGAAACTGCAGAGTTCGCTTTCATTACAAAGTAACTCCTGCACAAGGCGGCGACGAATGCCTAGATGACACATCAATCTCAACCCTGATTTCAATGCAAAGGAACCGTAAGGCGAACCTTCATCAACAGCCCAACCGTAGATTCATCCAGATCAAAAGAGACGATCCAACCGATCACAGACGGAACCGATTCAAGAGGGATCGTATAAAAGAAATTTGGTTTAGGAATTCTAACCCTAACACCTTCATACCTTCTGATTCAAATTTCTTCTGCAATTATTTTAGTCTATAGAAGAATATATCAATGGCGGAATCTTCAAACCGTACCAGTCCCCTTGTCAAATCTTCCGGAAACACCAACATGCCCGAAGAACCAGAACAGTTCCAGCCAACTTTCACATGCATCTACAAGTCGGAGGACATTGAGGAGTCAATTCCATACTACCGGCTAATCGCTATAAGCCATGGAAAACTGCCTGGTGAACTTACTAATGAACAAAAAAGGGCTGCTCATGTCAAGAAAGACAAGATATTGTACGAGCCACTATTCCGAAAACACTGGTATGACAACCTCATAGGTAAACTCGACCGAGAGAACCTACTCAAGTATCTATTTGCCGAACTGAATAAATTTCATCCACACATTGTAGCAGAATTCTTCGCGCGTGCAATTGTTGATAAAGAAAAGAAATTCTTCACCACAAGCGTCATGGGTATCAAAATCACAGTAAGCCCAGAAATTTTGGATAAAACATATGGACTCCGCAACAATGGTGAAGATGTGGTCAATTACAAAATGAACGATGAAGACGAGATGAAGAAAAGATGGCTGAGGTGGAAGTCAGATTCATATACCGATCCATGGAAAATTGCAGCACCTCTGAAATCTCTAGCAGAACCATGGCGGAGTCTAGCACAAGTAGTCATAAGGATGCTAGTGGGCGAAGTGGGTTCACTGTCTGAATTAAGTGCTAAGAAGTTTGCTGTAATGATGGCCATTGAAAATCAAGTGTATGGAAATTGGGCAAAGTTCATCTACACCAAATGGCTAGCACATGTCTACAAGAACAAGAGTGTGAAGAAGGATCACACGTTCACTCAAGATGTAGGCTTTGGATTGAAAATAAGTCACTTTCAGGAAGGAATTGTACTTGAAGGAAAATGCTGCCGAGGTGAAGATTTGATCTACTCCGACTACATACCGCCAACCAGAAAACATCAACCGCCAAATAACATCAGGGAACCATTGGTACCGAAGGGGAAAAGCAACATAAATCCTACAGAGGCATGCTCTGATGAAGAAGAACCATACCAAGGGGAAATGGTCATGTCTACTGCTGCTCCACTAACTACCGATGAACTAGAAGAAGAACGGCTCAAACAGTTGGAGAACAAGCAGGTCGCATCACTCAAAAGGATGTTGACAAAATGTATGCAGACAAAGGGAAAATCAAGGTCACGTTCGCTGAAGATGTGGAAGCGATTGATGATCTTGAGCGAAGGCAACTAAAAGAAGCCTTAATGGAACCAATGAGGTTGCAAACTCACGAACACGGAGAAAGGAGTTGTGACACAACACAAATTCAGCCAGCCACCAATCCAGGGGGAAGCGTAAGTGCTGAAATAATTTCTGAAAGCAATTTGTTGCAGGGTGCGGAAAAGAAAGGAAGAAGTCCTGTTGTTGAAAAGGAAAATGGACATGCACAATTGGATGTGCAAGGAGAAAGCCAATATGTGACAATCATTGCAGAAGCCGATCTGGAAACAACAACAAACCAGATCCCAGCCATCGATTCAGGAAATCAAGAAGCAGAGCAAAGGAATGTAGATTCAGGAACAGTCATGCTAGAAGACACCCAGCAGATCACAAGAGTCAATGAAGAAGGGAATGCTGAAGCACGCGCTGCTGATGCCCATACCTCAATCAATGCTGAGTCTAGAGCACAACTACAAGCAGAGCTCAGAGCCAGTGTGCGCTCAGAATGAGCAGCATCTACGACGATTGGGTATTGAACCCTCTACCGTTCTAGGATGGAATGCAGAGGCAGATACTACAAGAGTGCTAGAAAGCACCATAGAATCAATCTGGCAGCGACGCATTCCTGTTCCCAGCTCTCCAGAGGTCTCAGGTGTATCCTTCAGCGCTCTTCCCAGCTCTGTTGATGAAGAAGATGCAGGAACTGTCACCGATGGAGAATCTATATTCAGAGAAGAAACTCTTAGACTGCCCATGAAAGGACCACCTGACAGAAACTACAAGTTAAAAAGGATTGCAAAGTGGTGCTCTTCTGTCATAGCAAGAGATGAAGAAAACAAGGATCTCATCTCTTGGGCACACGACATCAGTATATTCATAGAAGCTCAAGCTGCTGCCAAAGTCAGTGACTCATATCCTGCTAAGCTACAAGGAGAAACGTCCGAACAAGAATGGTTGAGAACTGAATTCAAGAGATGGCGATTCTTTGACTATGCCACTCATGAATTACATTATGAGGACCGCTTCATCATCATGGCTAGGATGGGTCTTAACTATTGGAGGAGTGAAGAAGAATGGGCTGATGATTGGATGGACCAGACATCCAAAAGACAATATTCGGAGAAGCAAGTTGCTGCAAGGTTACAGAAGATCAAGGCTCACAGAGCAGCCACAGGAGATCGATCTCTACCACCCTCCAAATACACCATTCACTCAGAACTTCGAATCTCCTGCTACCAAACCACAAATTGGCGCTGCTGCAGATCCGAAGAAGTTAGCTGAACAACTAGCTGCAAGGAAAGAACAGGAAGATAGGATGTGTAGGGATGTTCAGTGAACCGAATCACAAAAACCCATGTGAACCGGATCGATTTATGGATGTTGCATATAATCTAAATTCTCAAAACCTAGCATGCTCCAATGAATTTAATGCGATTCGTGGATTATCGAGTTTACCTGAACTCTGTCGATTCTGTACCGATTTTTCGCATTTGAATTCCAAACTTGAACCAACCACGCGATTTAATTAAATCTACGGAATATGAAATTAGAACACTAATTTCAAGATTTAATTAAACAGAAAACCAAAGAAAACAAAGATCCTGTTCTCCAGATCAGCTCTTCAGATCTGTATCCCAATGCTGTTCAGATCTGCTACTGGTGAGGATTCCACAGATCTGTGATGTAGGTCGGAGCAAAAAAATCCTTCCTACTCCCCTCTATAGGCGCCGCCCCTCTCTCTCTCTGATCTAGGGTTTTGACTGATTTCAATAATCACAAAAGTGGCTAGGGTTTCAAAGAGAGAGAGTTCTATTTATAGACCTAGGGTTTTATCCCTAATGGGCTACTGCTCCATTCAACATATATTACTTGGGCCAGACCTGGGACGTAATGCAAATAATAAAGTGGGCCTATAAATTAATTAATTCCCATGTCCACAACCCAGGACACAATTAATTAATTAATTAATATTAATTCTTTTTCACCACAGAATTAATACTGACCCACCCCTTTATTACCATGTTATGAGAACGGGTTGCATTAATTGAGAATCTTCATATTTAAGGTTATTGGGTATTCATTAATTAATCAGAGCTTCTGACAAGCTCTATCTACAATTAATTAATATCTTATTATTCCTGAGTAATACCACTCAATCCTTATCACTCGTGCCTGAACTTAATCAGCCTGCTGGACTTTGACACAATGAATGTCATTGAGCTTCTCAGGGAATGTCACCATCCTATTACTCGGATATGGTTACCTAAACCCAGTCTCAGGCAGTACTACACGAACTGCTGTTACCCAAGATTTGGATATACGAGCACATTACTCAGGCACTCCACCATGGCAAGTCAAAGCAACAGTCATCTCATGCAAACCCCTAAACCTTCGTTAGGGTTTGGACTCAATCAATATTGAGATCTTGTATTCACTGATGTCAGGCAGTCAAATACATCTCACTGCGGTCCATCAATACGCCACCCTTGCGTACCAGCATGTCAAGTAACCAAGACAGACTACTTATTTCGACAATGTCGTAGTCATCCGAACAGACGTATCCTCATACGCTGTCTCAGCTGTGATCAGGTTTATGTCTCACTAGGTCAAGTGATCATACTGTCTTCCGCAATCTACTACACGCCGTATGATCGTCCCTATTGGTGAGACAAGAGGATACCATTGTTACATACATGTAAGATTGTTTAACAGATAGGAGAAATAAACCGTTGTATACTCATTATAATAAAGACTTTCAGTATACAAAACCCATCATGATGAAGATGTTGGAATTCAAGGAGAAAATCCTAAACCAACTCGCCAACAAGCCTTTCAGAGTACAAGAATTGAGGTCATCCGAATAAAACCACACTGAAGAACAAGAAGGAAGGGAAACCTCACATTCTGTGATAGCCTCGGCTGACCAACCATCCACTTCCACTGCAGGATTGGCAACCACAGCTCTCATGTCTACCGCTGAAAATTATATCGTACCTGCTGAGGACTCTACACTCATGGAAATTGAGCCTGTGAATACCAACACTTATCAGAGAGACCTCCTGCACTATATTAATACGATGGTAGAACTAAGTATTGGAGAGCAGATGATACCAATCATGCGCAAAGAAATTTCTACCACCAAAGACGAGATTCTTGCCATTCAGCTCGACAACTTCGAGACCTTCTCCACTGGTATTTTTGCTGCGATCAAAGGGGGGAAGAGAAGAGGTTAGCTGAAGAAGCAGAAAGAAGAATGAAGCAAGAAGAAAGGATTCATCAACTAGAGGCCAGAAGATTACAAGAAGAAGAGCTAAGGAGACAACGTGAGGAGGAAGAGAAAGAAGAACAAAGAAGAATTGAAGAAAATGAAAGAATCAGAAAACAAGAATGAGAAGCTCTCGTAGATAACTTCATGAAGAAGACAACAGAAGCTCTCAAGAAGATGAAGAAGCCCACTGTCGGTTCATCAAATGCCAAGAATGATGTTGATTCAGACTCTTCAACAACAAAGAAGTAATATCTCTTCAAACTCTACATCTCCTAGCTTCTTGAACAATATTATCATTTCAATTGGGTTATGTGGCTGTACCAGAATATTTGATTATCAATTAGAAAAAACTAACCGAGGTTGAAGACAACATCTCATTGTCCAACGCTGATCTAAGTGAACTAGCTGAAATTACACACTTGGTGTAATAAGCAAACTGCGTGGAATGTGATGTGTGTGGAATGTTCCTGTGATTTCTTGATGACATCATGTGTGAATATGCTCTGTACTTACTTGGTAATATGACTTTGAAGCTATTTACCTGATTGACTTATATATTGAGCAATACCATTGATATGTTAAGGGGGAATATTTAGGAACATTGTTGAGTCTACGGGAATTGAGACACTGGGAATAGAATTGATAGAAATCTCTTATGTAATCTCAGTAATCAGCTTTCCCATGATCAGTCAAGAATTAGAGCTTAATGTAGTGGCTTTGATCGCACCAAAAAGGGGGAAATTGTTAGGAATATTGTTAGACCCCTCAAACGTAAACCAATTCATGATCATTATATGATATATTTTGGTGGATCAAAGCTATAGGAACTTAGTATCGAGTCAATTGTAAAAAGTCATGTATAGGAATTAATACTCGAGTTGTAATAGATTAAGAAAAAAAAAGATCAAGTTTGTTGAAGGAGTCAGCAAACTCTCTCAAACACTGAAGTTTGTTGAAGATCAGAATGAACTGAGATGCGAAGGAAGCGGCGAGAATGCTGGAAGAAGAAATCTAGCAATCTGAGGAGAGATACGACGCATAACAGTAGTCAGCAGATGACAATCAGCATTCAGCAATCAAGAGAAAGATCACAAAGCCAAATGTCAGATGGAGTACAATTTACGAGAAGGACCAACCAACCAAGAGGATGGAACAATCATCATAAAAAAAGGGGAGGTTCAGACCTACAAAGGTTCTGTTCTAACAAGAGATGGCTAAATACAGATGCTACACCAATCAGAGACGAAGGGACTTGAAGAGTCTCTGTCCACCGCAGAAAAAGAAAGCATTCAGATAGGCGAGCATTCCCTTTGAGTCTAACGAATAAGATTCAAACGGCTATTTGAATCTTCACCTATAAATAGGTGTCATCCATACTTGATTCAAAGGTTCGTGATTTCATACATACAAGAGATTACAAAAGGGATCAAACTTATTCTCTCCAACACGCGAACTCATCCGAGCTCAGATCTTAATTGAAGCTTTTCATAAGCTTTCATAATAAAAGCTCGAAGACCTGTGAAGTGTATCTTCCAAGGTATATTTGGGATTCTCTCTATTTCAGAAAGAATATAGCAGTCACTGTTGCTGTGCAAGAGTGATTCGTACGGGCCACGCCAACACAAGGAAAGGTTCCGTGAAAAACTATAAAACTCCCAACAGTCGATGTTCGAAGAGAAGGGATGTTTGTCCTCACTCTAAGGAGCGATACCATTTGAAGATTGGAGATCGAGGTGCTTGAAGGTGCGCGCTAACCAGACGGAGGAGCTGCTCAACGTTAGAGATCAGGCCTGACGTTGAACTAATTCTTCTAGTGAATTTTCAGTCAGAGGACTGGAGAGTGGACGTAGAACAATTGTTCGAACCACTATAAAAACCCTTGTGTTGTTTACTGCTTTGCTACGTTATTTGTGCTTGCTGATTTAATCATTTGAAACTCAAGACACCAAGTGTTGTAGTATAAACTGCAATCAATCTAACGATTACACGAGCTAAAATATTTATGGAAATGCTTGGTAATTCGAGACTTTAGCAGGATACGTGCAAGATAAACTCAAGACACCAAGTGTTGTAGTATAAACTGCATATATCATTACTCTGATCAGGGACCAACAATATGCAATATGGATTTTGTTTAAAAGATAATTACATTAGCTTTAATTTGATAAATTACAAATGAAAAAATATTTAAATCGAATGAGTTATGATCGTTTAAAGATTTAGGATGATTTTAGAGGATAGAGAAAAATATTACAAAATTACCCTTCAATGCATGTTGTTAGGAATTAGGTTTAGATCCCTCCTTAATTTGATGTTTTGATATGTCAAAGCTTTTAGCACTATGTTTCTAGAGTTCTTAAATTTAATCCATGTATAGGATTATTGTGTTCTAATAGAACTAAGGTGCTGAAGACCGAGCAAATGAGATGCTCGAGTTTTGAAGAAGTGTTTGTACGCGAAACTTGGTTTCACTAAATATGACAATGCTTATACTGAGTTTGGGTACTCAGTATAGAGACTACCATACTGACTTATGAGGAGTCAGTATGAGGGTTGTCTATACTGGCTATGGAATGTCAGTATGGAGGCCTTAGTTCGTAAGCACGTGGAACACAAGGCGAACAAACTTAGTCAGACTTAAAGGCGTATGATTTCTAAGTATAAGTTAGTACAAGGAAGTCCCATAATTGGGTTCCTCAGATTGAAACTGAGTCTGACAAGAGCATGTAGCAAGTACAACCTTTTCAGAGCAGAGAAGAGTAGAGCAGGCCTACCAAAGAATGGTTGTAATTGGACATCATTCCTCTTGTCTCTAACGACTAGAATTATATGTCTAACGGGCAGAAATTCAAACACCCAAGGATGCTGCTATAAATTTCTCTACATCTCAACCAGAAAAGGTTAACGAACTCTAAAGCTAAGATAAGCCAAAGCTCTGCCAAACTTTCTACTGAAAAGTTCTCTGATACTTCGTGTTCTTCACAAGAGACTTGAGTTTCCAACTCAAGTTAATAATTCTATGCGCCTGTCTAAGTGCACGAGGCTGAAGCTACACTTTGGTGAATATTAGTTTCTGAAGTAATATTCATAGCAATCAATGTTCTACTCTGGAATACTGATTATTACGGGCATCTGCCAAGCAAGCTGGGTTCTGGGAAGAACGTGCAAACATCCAAACCACCAGGGAGAAGGTTGTAGGGTACATCCTCACTTTAACCTAAAGACTAAGTCAGCAAGGAGTTCCTAGGCGAGTGACAACAGCAAACCGAAGGACGGAGTGCCAACAGACTATTCATAGAGCATAAGGAGGATTTTACCAAACTTAGTGGATTCCCGATTAAGTTCAGAAGAGTGGAGGTTTAATCAGGTTGTAGTAGCTATCATAGCTATCAGGTTTAATCAGGTTGTAGTAGCTATCAACCCCCCAAGAAGTCTAAGGTTGAGAAATCCAAACCAAAGCAGGATAGACTTATGGATTTGGTTGAAGCAGCTGCTTCAAAGGGGACTCTAGTGCGAGTACAAAGAAATCCCTCAAAAGCAACTGTAGAGGCAAGCCAATCTGAAGATGATCAAGTTGAAGAACATGATGGAGGAAGTTAGGAGCAACCCTGATGAACCAGAGAAGGATGAATATATGGAGCAAGGGGAATCTGAAGAATAGCAAGAGTCTGATACTACCGGAGAACAGAACATAGAGCAACGTGACGGTCGTGTGAAGTGACACACAATTTCACGTTAAATTATCAATCCGAGTTCTTTTTCAATTCGCTCTCGTGGAAACTATTTACTCGTAGGAAGGTGTATTAATAGCTAGGCATTACAATTGTCGTTGATTTTCTTTATCTATCAAGCTATGAATTGCAAACTAAACTACAAATGCACACAATCAAGCATTAAAAAATTTGCAAACTTTACCAATCACTTACTTTTATCAAATGTTTGGGTAGATTAGAGTAACAAGTCCGACAATCTTAGAAGGAAGTGAGTGTTTGTAAACTTCAATTGATCCAAATTGAATCAAGCTATGTTGTAAATGGATTTTAATTCCTATGAAGTTGAGCAACCGACTCTTATATTCACTAGTCAATTGCTACGGATAACTAGCGGTAGATGACTCTCCAAGTTGCAAACAACTACGTTATTAACTCTGAGGCCACTCCCAACCGACCGTCGATTATTGCCCTATAATCCTAGCCCCGCACATGGATTGGAACTAAAACTATATGATTATGCACTTTTCACGACGATTCCGTCTGCGTATTGGCTGCAACGTTCACATCAACTACCTATAGATTGACTATTACCTACATCTAATAGGTATGAACAAGCTCAAGTGCAAATGAAGCCTTCATAGGAAAGTAAACAAGCATAGTAGATTCAATCCATCTCAATATCCATATTACAACACTCACGTAGGAATTTAGTTCATCATGCCTTCAATTAGAAGCAATACAAGTTGAGAAATAAGAATTGACATTACAAAGCTTCAAGGTCAAAATTGATCTTCTACGATTGCCTTCGTTGAATCCAATCCACCTATTCACCTTCTTCAAATTTCACCAAGACGATGGAATGTTCCTTGGTTTTCCTTGATTCAAGTGGGGAAGGAAGTGTCGAGTTGAATCTAGATGGAAGTTCGTGACGGTTATTCTCCAATTGGGCAAAAGTTTTTCATTTAATTGATTTTCCCCCTTTTATAGATGAGCTAGCAGGGTCTCGGATCGCCCGAGCTGAAGTTAGCTCGCCCGCGCCTCCAGAAGATCCACGGGGAACTGGGAAGCCCGACCTGGCTGGGCCGAGCCTGCCTCGCTTGGCTGAGCGAGGTCTCTAATCAACGGCTCGGCCGAGCCTGCACACCGATCGGCCGAGCGAGCTCTTTGTCGGGCAGCTCGGCCGAGCCTGCACACCGCTCGGCCGGGCAACTCCTCCAAGCTCCCGGAACTCCTCCTTTTGCACTGCTCGGGCGAAATTAGCCACCTCGGACTTCATACTTGAACGATTTTCCTCCAAAACACTCCATAATACGCTATATTATGCTCAAAATGTATCCTACATCATTTCAAACACGAAAACACAAAAACAAGACAAAAGAACGACAAAAACATATGATATGAAGGTAAAATGGCCACAAACATGCACGCTCACACATCGAAAAATAGGTCATTTTACACACATATCATAATCCCCCAAACTTGAACCTTTGATTGTCCTCAATCAAAACAAAGTAAAGCAATCAATAAACGACATCAAACAACCTCATAGCTCATCATAGTCATCTTGGCATGCTCTTATCGAACGAGATTATTACCTAACTTTGTGACACGGTTAATGCTAACGACTCAAACCACTCATCAATATTGGATAAAGAAATGAAAGCACTCCCTTACGTGTTTAGGGTTTGATGAATTCACTCATTCACAAGATATCGAGCACAATTTCCATAGGCTTGAAACAATTCTCACCACTATACTACAACGAGTTGGCTCTTAAAATCAAAAAGGTTTTTGTTTTTGGTTATAACGTGGCTTACTAAAAGGTAGGTGGTTTTGGGCTAAAGTGACGAACTTCTCCAAATCCCAAAACCCCCAAACATATTCTCTTCAATCCACTTCTAACCTTGAGGCTTTTTCATCAATCAACTCTCAAATTTTTTCTTTTCTCTTATTTTTTCTTTTCTTTCTTTTCACATTTTTCTTTAGCATCATCATTTTTTCATTCATGATGCTTTTCTTTTTCTTTTTCTCTTTTCTCTTTTTTTTTTTCTTTTAAGTACCCAAATTTTTGTTGGTACCCATTTTTCTAGGATTCATATCAATACTTTTATTGCCTCAACAATCACAACTCAAAGATACCAAATGATTCCCATCCCAACTCTCATCTCTGTATTCACCCTCATACACTCATTAGCCCTAAATTTTTGTCCTAATAAATTTAAAGAAAATTCTCCATTTAAGCACAATCACGGGAAACAAGGGTATGAAGGGCAAAATTATGATATCAACAACCTTATACTCCCGAAGTGAATGGAAGGACTAAGAATCGATGGCCTAAGATCATCTTTTAGTTACCAAACTCATGCCAAATAGATAGAGAATATATTCAAGTTCTAGATTTTGTGCTCTCAACCTTGCCACTCACAACTGATCAAAGTATGACAATATCAAGGCTAAAAAAGTCTCGGCTTTTGTCAAGTCCTAAGCATTAGCCTCGCACAAAAACTCGGCAATTCAAAAGTTCAATTCGAGCACGCCTTGCAACTAGAATATGCCCTATCATTGGTCAAAGCAAATTTTGAGCCTTACAAAGTAGATCAGGATTCAAATCTCCAATTCTCGTTTGGGTTCATCATACACACACGACAAGCACACAACATCCTAATTAACAATCTGCATGCCATGAACAATTGAATTGAAACTAAATGGTAGGAGAAACAATAGAAAGTGTTACCCATCGGTAGACATGATCAAACTGCTCACCATTCCTTATTTGCACCTACTACACATCAATACAACACCACCAAACAATTGAGCATAATAAAGCCAATAAATCTTTCATATCCACCAATCTTTCCACAAACCAATATCTCAAGAAAAATTATAACATTTATCCACTAGCACCACCATTCATACCAAACCATTGAACATTCCACAAACCAAACCAAATAGAAAGAATTCAATCTCATGCAAGCTCGCTAATAATCATCAACAAACCCATTCAATTAAAATTAAAACATCCAAATATCATCCACATTCAAATCAAAAGTGAAGGTAAATCAATATCAATCATTATACAACCCAATCGAAGATAGAATCATTATTCAAACAAACTAAACTAAACTAATACAAGATAAGATATGAGAAGAGAGGAGAATAATAAACCAAGGCACCGGCTACCGGCACATCCCCCCAAACTTAGTCAAGTGAGACTAAGTTTGCAAAAATGGTGGATGGTGCATCGTCACTCCTCTCGATCTTGTAGTTTCTCCTAACAAGCACAAAACCAACAAACTAAACATTTATTCAAAATCAAATCAACTAAAAGAAATTAAACAAAAGAAAGAAAATTGGTTGGGTTGCCTCCCAACAAGCGCTTCCATTTACGTCGGTAGCTAGACGACCTTACCATGTCATCCATTGTCAAAAACCTTGTGAATTTTGAGTATACCTTTCTCTACCGATCGCACATTGCTTGGAAGCAACTCGTCGATTGATCTTTTTCCTAGGCTATCTCCAACCAAACTTACACTCATTACTACTCGAAATTTTCTCAACACAAGCATGCTATCCAACACCCCATCTAACCATGTCTCAATCACTAATGACCTTTCAAATACACCATCGGGATTATCACATCTCCTCAATCTGTCTCCTTTATCAACTAACTCGTAAACCTCATTCACCTTCTTTGTTAGCACCACCTCCTTTTCAACATTGTCTACTAACTGGGAAGGAAAAGCAAACACCATTTCTCCACATAGTCCTCTCGTTATAGACTTCTCCTCACACTCTTCTTCCAATAGTTGTGCAAAAATTGGAATTTTTTGAATGTCCTCGGATGAAGGTATGTCATTATCATCTTTCTTCATACAATCCTCATGTTGCACCAACCCGTTGGTGCCCTTATCCTCCTCATATTCTTGAGGTAACTCTTCACCCTCCTTTTGTGGTTCTTCCTCTTGCACCACTTCTATCTCCTCTTCTTTGACTTCATCTCTCTTCATCTTCGTATCTTCCATTGCCTTTTCCTCTTCAACATCACTCACACTTTCCTTGATTTTCATCACAATACTTGCACTCTTACCCCCCATGCCTTCATTAATCTCATTGCCACTCATCCTCGAAATTAGTTTTGTGTCCTTTGAAACTCTCTCTTCATGATCCGTTCCATTCCATGGCTTGGCAACAGTTGATTCTTGTGTTGGAGTCTCTTAGATTTTCCCCTCATACTTCTCAAACATTCTTTCATTCACCACCTCACTATCTCTACGTGGCCTCTTCAATAAGTTTAATTGTTCTTGCATTTGATCCAACTTGCTCCTCCACATATCACTTTCTTTATACTTCTTCTCAACCTTCACCATATTGTAATCCCTTTTCTCTTCCGGCCATTGGTAATTACATTCAAACATCTTCTCATATACGCTTCGAAGGGGCTTTCGTGGTCTTTGTGTTTCCAGCATTTTTGCTTTCATCTCCTCCACTTGCCTTTGTAAATTATCCAACCTCTCCTTGGCGTCTCCTCTTTGATTTTCCATTTTAGCTTTCTCAAGTAGCCGAGCTTTTGATCTTGTGATCGTAAACTACCTAGGAAAAATCAGCAAAACAAATTACAAAGCAAAACAATTCAACTAAACAAACTAGAACAATTAGCAAACAAATGTTAGTAACAATATTCACATAAACATTTTCTCAAACACCTAGCATACCATACTTCAACTTTCAATAATTTCACAAGATCTACTAAAAGATCCCCGACAACGGCGCCAAAAACGTGACGGTCGTGTGAAGTGACACACAATTTCACGTAAAATTATCAATCCGAGTTCTTTTTCAATTCACTCTCGTGGAAACTATTTACTCGTAGGAAGGTATATTAATAGCTAGGCAATACAATTATCGTTGATTTTCTTTATCTATCAAGCTATGAATTGCAAACTAAACTACAAATGCACACAATCAAGCATTCAACAATTTGCAAACTTTACCAACCACTTACTTTTATCAAATGTTTGGGTAGATTAGAGTAACAAGTCCGACAATCTTAGAAGGAAGTGAGTGTTTGTAAACTTCAATTGATCCAAATTAAATCAAGCTATGTTGTAAACGGATTTTAATTCCTATGAAGTTGAGCAACTGACTCTTATATTCACTAGTCACTTGCTACGGATAACTAGTGGTAGATGACTCTCCAAGTTGCAAACAGTTACGTTATTAACTCCGAGGCCACTCCCAACCGACCGTCGATTATTGCCCTATAATCCTAGCCCCGCACATGGATTGGAACTAAAACTATATGATTATGCACTTTTCACGACGATTCCGTCTGCGTATTGGCTGCAAAGTTCACATCAACTACCTATAGATTGGCTATTACCTACATCTAATAGGTATAAACAAGCTCAAGTGCAAATCAAGCCTTCATAGGAAAGTAAACAACATAGTAGATTCAATCCATCTCAATATCCATATTACAACACTCACTTAGGAATTTAGTTCATCATACCTTGAATTAGAAGCAATACAAGTTGAGAAATAAGAATTGACATTACAAAGCTTCAAGGTCAAAATTAATCTTCTACGATTGCCATCGTTGAATCCAATCCACCTATTCTCCTTCTTCAAATTTCACCAAGACGATGGAATGTTCCTTGGTTCTCCTTGATTCAAGTGGGGAAGGAAGTGTCGAGATAAATCTAGATGGAAGTTCGTGACGGTTATTCTCCAATTGGGCAAAAGTTTTTCATTTAATTGATTTTCCCCCTTTTATAGACGAGCTAGCAGGGCCTCGGATCGCCCGAGCTGAAGTTGGCTCGCCCGAGCCTCCAGAAGATCCGTGGGGAAATGGGAAGCCCGACCTGGCTCGGCCGAGCCTGCCTCGCTCGGCCGAGCGAGGTCTCTGTTCCACGGCTCGGCCGAGCCTGCACACCTATCGGCCGAGCGAGCTCTCTATCGGGCAGCTCGGCCGAGCTTGCACACCGCTCGGTCGGGCAACTCCTCCAAGCTCCCAAAACTCCTCCTTTTGCACCGCTCGGGCAAACTTAGCCTCCTCGGATTTCATACCTGGATGATTTTCCTCCAAAACTCTCCAAAATACGCTATATTATGCTCAAAATATATCCTACATCATTTCAAACACGAAAACACAAAAACAAGACAAAAGAACGATAAAAACATATGATATGAAGGTAAAATGGCCACAAACATGCACGCTCACGCATTGAAAAATAGGTAATTTTACACACATATCAAGCAAGATGAAGAAAAGATTGAAGAACAACAAGAATGGGATGAAGGAGCACAGGAAGAGATGGAAACTGAAGTTCAAGCTGGGGATCAGAAAGAGGATTAGGGTGAGAAAAATGCTAAGCATTTGAAGCGCAAGAATCTGAAATTCCTGGTAATGAGAGTGCAGCAATAGATGATACCTAAGGAAAGAAGAAGACCACACAAACCATGAAGAGGAAAAGGACTGAGTTAGAAAAGCAAGTGCAATAGGAAGAAATATCAAGAAACCAAAAAACAGGATTAAGGAAGAAAGTTGTGGCAGTCAAGGAGACTGATGAGAGTTAAAAGAAGGAAGTTGATAAAGCAAAGAGAAAGGAGATTAAGCAAGGGAAGACAAAAGTTGTGGAACAAGGGTGTTGGTCCCGAAATATTAGAGTCGTCGTGTTTTAAAGTTCAACACGAAATGCAGCGGAATAGAGTAAAGTTACTTGCACTTAATATTGTTATCAGCAAAATAATTTCTTAACTCAAGTTGATTTTAATGTTAGTTTGCAGATATACACTAGCAACTCTGTTGCTAGGTTTTAAATCAACCTTTGAACAGCAAACTAATAAAACAGTAAGTAAAGCAGTAAATGAACACAGGATTTATAGTGGTTCGATCAAATAGATCTACGTCCACTCCTTAGCCGAAGCGCTAAGAATTTCACTAGAGAAGTATACAGAGTACAAGGAATCGCCTTTCCAGTTAAGTAGGCAGTGAACTTTCGGCCTGGCTACTTGACAGCTATCCTCCGTGAATCTGAGCTTCTCCGAACACAGCTCCGGGCAAGTCAAGGGCGCACCTTCGTAAAACTTGTCCTTTGCTAATGAGGCGTTTAGAGTTTGCCTCGGAACTTGATAGGTCTGCGGCTAGTGCCCGTGTGAGTCACAGTTTTTCAAGAGTGACTGTTGGATTCCTTTCTGAAAGAAATGAATCCCAATGATTGAGATATCCTTGAGTGCAATCAGGAATATCTTCAATGGAGTGTCAGTACTTCAATGAACAACACCACAGGTTTTCAGATAGACTTTAAGATGTCTCTCAACTGACTACTTTTAAGGATCACTTTGTCAAGGGAATCTTTAGCTTGAGCGTTCGTGAGTAAAGTGATAAGAGCACTTGTAGATTTGTAAAAGCAGTTTTTTTTTATCCAGTTCTTGTATTCTGCCTTTTATAGTTGGAGATTCAAAACTTTGAATCTCCATACCCGTTAGACACAACGGCTTCTTTCTTCCAAGAATGGATCAAACTGGTAGAACGCCTTTCTGGGTGGAGATGTACTTCCCGAACTACTTAGGGAAAGTCTCGTCCCTTGTGCGTCCTTTTTGTCAGAGTCGCAGCTTGGCTTCAACGTTGCTAAACGAATATTCCTTGAGATCCTTTGACTTGTTTTATATGTGATTCTTCATTGATTGCTGAAACGTGCGAATGCTAATTCCTTAGCATTCCTACGTTCTTGTTTGCTGACTTCTCTAGCAGTCTGTGAATTTGACCTTCCGAGTCATCTTATCTCCTCTGCTAGGGAATCTTCATAGCACACTAGTCTATTACAACTCGATATTTAGCTTATACAGGACTTTTACAAGTTGCGTTAGACTTTCTAGATTTCAGCAAATGATCGACCAACTAGATAAGGTTTGATCCAACAAAACCTTTTACAAATAAGTCCTAAGGAAGATTTTAGGGATAATTCCCAACAAAGGGCAACTCACTCCTGAGGAGATAGAAAACTTGTAAAAGTTTTCTTCAGCCCAACATAAGGCAAGAATGCAAGAAATAGCCAACAGGAAGTTTCTGCTTGAGAGAGGATTTCGCGATCTGAAGACATTGCCCGAGGATTTGGTACGCAGGTTTGAAAATTAGGGTTGGGAGTTATTTGCAGGGGTGCAGCCGGCCCCCATCATAGCTTTGGTGAAAGAATTTTATGCCAACTACGAACAGTCCACCAACAAGGACTATGAACTGAAGGTTGTTGTAGTGACCCGGTGCCGGAGCAGGGAGTGATCGCCGGTGTAGAGAAGCACGGACAATGAGCGGCTCCCTTGAGACTTCCATTAGTTGAGCGGAGGGTGACATGAATGAACCGGGCCCACACCAGAATGAGAGGGATTCTGAGGCTTTACAGGAATGGGACTGTATAGCTGAGGAGAGCTTAAAGGATTTTATAGGTGCTACTCATACCAACATGGTGCATCATCTTTTTCGGCACCCATTCTAGGAAAACTCCAATGTTAAGCGTGCTTGACCTAGGGTAGAACTAAGATGGGTGACTGATGCGGCTAAAAGTTCTATCGAATTAAACTCTCAACTACACAAAGAATAAAATATCAAATCCAGGTTCTTCTCCGCTTCGCCTGCTAGAGTACTAGGATACTACGGCAAAGTTCTTATAGCTAGGCAAAATCAATCGTTGAGTAGTTTTTTATCAACTAGGCAAGTAATGTAAACCTATGCTAACAATGTATGACTAACATGAATCAAACAGTCAATCGACATTCACTCAATCAATTCCTTTCACAATTTGGTAAACCAAAACACACAAATGCTCAAATTAGGAAGATAGGATGTTGAGATGAGTGTAGATGCAATCAAATTAGGTCAATCATTGATGTAAACACATTTTAATCCCTAGGAGATTGAGCAATCGACCCTACACTCGTTAACCCCTTGTCACGGCGAGCTAACGGTTGATGATCTAGAACTTGCAAACCATCACGTTATTAAGCCCTAGACCACTCCAAATAGTTCATCAATTATTGCCCTACGACCTAGCACCGCACATGGATTGGAACTAAAATCGTATGAATCTACACTATTCACGACGATTCCGCCCGCGTATTGGTTGCAGCGTTCACGTCAACTACCTCCTAAGTTGGCTCTTACCTACACCTAGGAGGTAAAGAACAAGTTCTAGTGCAATTCAAGCTCTCAAAGGGAAGTAAACAAGCAATTCTCAAACCAAATGATCATGCATCCTTACTCAAATCAACATCCAAGTAGAATTAGAACTTCATACCTTTCAATTGTACAGATACAAGTTTGAATTCAATGAAAGTCATTACAAATTGAAAGTAGAAATAGGAATCTTCCCCAAATTAGATTTGGTTGCCTTGATCCACCACCTTTAATCTTCACTCTCCTCCAAGTATTGATGAATTAATCTCCTAGATGCTCTAGGATTATGATGAATTGTAATGGAAAAAATGGAATCTAGGGAAAAATCTAGCTAACGTATATGAAAATTGACTAAAGTTCCTCAAATAACTGCCTCTTCCCCTTTTATAGGCAAGCAATCAGAGCCTCGGATCGCCCGGTCGAAGTATGGCTCGCCCGGGCCATCAATAACCGCCAAAACCACCAAAAACCGACTTGGCTCGGCCGAGCAAGGCATGGCTCTACCGAGCCAACTCTCTGACCGCTCCTGCTCGACCGGTCCTACACTTGCTCGGCCGGTCGAGCCCTCTGAAAGCCCCGCTCGGCCGATCGAGCTCTCCAAACTCCAAACACGTGCGATTTTCCTCCAAAACTCCACCAAAATTGCTCGTTTATGCCCAAAACCTATCCTACACACATCAAACACACAAAACATAAAAACACAACCAAAATACAACAAAAACATATGATACGGGAGTAAAATAGCCACAAACAAGCATGTACACACATCAAAATATAGGTCATTTTACGCACGTATCAGTGACCCCCTGGGAAGTTTCTCAGGGTGCGTGTGAGTGAGGACAAAGCACGCTGGGAAGGACTTGTGTTGGTTTGTGGGGTTAGCCGTTAGTCTGGATGCCGGACCAGTCCATTGGTGGGTAATGTGGCTGACCTCGGGTGAGCTCGTTCGGACCCTAGGTCGGGGCATTACAGTTGTGGTCCGACGAAAGAAGGTGTTGCTAAACCCCAGGACTGTGCACGAGGTTTATGGAACTCATCCCCTAAAGCCTGATAATTTTATGGAGTTACTCACTTCTACAACCAAAGAGCAGCTCGATGAAGCCCTACACATTGTGGGAGTGCAAGGAGCGCACTGGATCGATGAAACCAAGGAAAATGTATATGTCTCTTCCAATTTGTTAACCACTGAGGCTAATTTGTGGATGCATTTTTTGAGAAATATGATAGGCGCAACTATGCACAACACAATGGTGGGCTAAGATCGTATCCTGATGGCAGCAACAATTATAAACAGAGACCTAATTGACATCGTACCATTCATCATTGAGTCAATTACTTTTGAGGCATCCAAGAAGACAGGACCACACTTTTGTCCGTCTTTGATATCAGAACTTTGCTAGAAGGCAGGAGTCCCTTTTCATGCTAATGAGCCAAGGCGAATGGCCAAGGATACTTCAACGTCCAATATTTAAACAAGAGACATGCTGCAGCTCAGACGCGAGCACATGGAGGAAAGCCTACTGAAGGAGAATTGACATTGGAAAATTTGCAAGAAGAGTTGATGGACATAAAGAACAAACAGACTAAATTCTTGTGCGGGTTCAAGCTAATGCACAAAGTGATGTTGTTGGTCAAAGCTCAAAACAAAAAGCTGCTGAAGAAGAGATGTCAATCCAAGAAGGAAGGGGAAGATGATGGGAAGTCAGCATGAAGAACTGGGTCTTTTCTTAACTTTAACTCTACTTCAAAACAATGTTTTTCTTTTATTTGGTTCTGTACTTTTATTTATCTGATTTCTGTGTGGGATTTAAGTGTTGCACTTTTGTTTTTGAGACTTCATGCGAGTGTCATGTTAGAGCGTGAAGTTTATCGTGTCTTTTAATTATAATGTCATGTCAGTCTAGTTATTTATATTTTGGCCTAATGATGTCTTTTCTTTTCTTTTCTTCCTACTGCATGATAAGTGATGATTAAGTGAATTGAGAGTCAATTTCCATTTGGTTTTTAAGTTTAGCCTTATACATTTGAATCGAGTTACAATGCAAAGTTCATGATGTGTCTCTCTTTGAAAAACTTGATATGTTGGATGTATGCTCAAGCTTAGCTTGTACTAAATTCTTAGGATAAAATGTGAGATGTCACCAACCTTGAAATTTAGGCTTGCTTGAGGCGAAATTTCGAATAAGTGCTACACTTAGAAATAATTAAGGCCATCTATTGATATTTTTGCCTTCATATTCTCTCTTAATTTATGATTATTTATTGTTGCACCTAGATTTTGAGCTTGAGCCTTTTCTTGTGCATACCTTTCATATGTCAGCCATTTATCCATACACGTCCCATCTTTAGAGGATAAATCTAGTTCTTTTCTTTCTTAAACATTGAGGACAATGTTTTTTTCGAAGTTTAGGGGGGGTAACACTCCTACCTAAGTGTTTTAGTGTCCCTTATTAGCAGAATTGTTGGAATTACTGTTGGAATTTGCTTAAAAAAAGTAGCTATTGAATAAACTCTCTTCGTATGTTGATTCTGAAAACAGTGTTTGTATTGTTTGAACCTAGTTAATATCTTTGTATTTAGAATAAGTCCTCCATTTTGAATAAGAATGATTATGCCTCTAGAGTTTAGACACTCTTAACATAAAATCATCCAACCTTTTTGCCATGGCCTACATTAGAAGCTTTTAAACTCCTTTTGATCTAAGTGTAGTATGAATTCCATTAGTGGAGAGAAAGTTCGAGATGGATAGGTAAAAAAACAGTGGCATTGATGAGCATGATCTTTTGAATGATTAGTTAAGGTTACGCTTTAAAATATATCACCTATCTTGGCAAATTTGTTAGTTTTGGAACTTTGATTGTCAAACTTGATTGGAGTATTTTGTAAACCTTGTGAAACTGTGGGAACTGAAACTTGATTGACTTAAGAGTTGCTCATTAAGCTTTCTCTTGAACTTTTGTTGAGGGCTCTTATTGAATTGGAAATTAACTGGATTGAAAAAGCATTTCTTTTGTTGTTTTGTGTGATTGAGTCTTAGTTTGGTTGCTTGAGGACAAGCAACATCTCAAGTTTGGGGGGTGATAACTCTCATAAAGAGCAATCTTTTACTCTTTCTAGCTTGCTTTAGATGTTGTTTTTAATAAGAGTTGTCCTGATTTTAGATCTTTTGTTGTCTTATTCGCATCTTTGTCGTACTCGCACTTTATTGTGCTCATTTAAGTTTTTAATAAGTTTTTGCAAGTTTTTGTAAGGATTTTGACCAAGTTCGGAACACTAAAGCTTCTCAGTCGCACACTAGTCGGGTGTTATGCTAGAACATGGAACTCGCAAGCAAGTGGTATGTAGAAAATACTTTCCGGGACCACATGGAGACAAGGATCAAGTAGTTTTTAGATATTGTTTGCTAGAGGGGAGAGGTGTCGAACAGCAAGCAAGAGCGTTGTTAGAAATGTGAAAAGGTGCTGACACGTGGAAGAGTACAAGACCATGAGAGGTGATCGACGGAGAAAGTAAAAAGAAGGATATGAAAAATATCAAGATGTACAACACAATTTCAACAACAGACAAGCTGAGAAGGAGGATAGCATGAAGTGGAAGCGAGGATTCATGCCGTTCGTGGATCATCACCCCGAGAGTTTCGCATTTTCATTTTGAGTTATTGTAGTTACGATTGAAAGATGGTGAATGATCTTGATTTTTATTTTGATTTCTATTTGAACATGAGCTAAACCACGTTGCACTTGGTTTGTGGAGTCTTTATATAATCTTGAATATATATTAAAGCTTTGTTTCACTTGAATCTAATTTTGTTTATGGTGTTGGATTATTTGATCTCTTAAGCATGGAAGTGAGTGGAGATCTATCAACTATTGAGACTGGAAGGAGATATAGGCCGATTAAATCATAAGCAATCATGTTTATTTCATTGGCATATGGAAAGGCAGGACTTAATGTTAACCCCAGTTCAGAATTGTTCTCATTTGATTGTCTTAACAAGAACAGGCATATGATGTATGTTAGGAGAGTGTAGATCTCGTAGAGTGGAAACTTGATAGGCACTTTATGTGTTCTTTTAAGGCTAATAGAAATGCGGTACTCATGCTTTAGAATATAAGATAGTAGTAGTGGAGATTTCCATAACCCGAGTGTGTTTCTCAACCTTGTTGACTGTTTAAATAGCACTACAAAAAAAACTAGGTATAGTGACAATAATGTCACTGACATTTAGATTTTTGTGGCTAAAAATACATTTACGGTAACAATTCTGCATTTTGTCACAAAAAATACAATTTGTGACAATTTTATTAGTCACGGGTTTTTATTGTCACTAAAACGAGTGACAATAATATTTTTGTGACTAAACTTATATGTATAGCAACAATAAATTCTTTCATCACAAAAAATATGATTTGTGACAATTTTATTAGTTTTGAATATTTATTGTCACTAAAGTTAGTGACAATAATATTTTTGTGACTAAATATATATCTATTGCAACAATAAATTTTCTTGTCACAAAAAATATGATTTGTGACAATTTCATAAGTTGTCAATATTTATTGTCACTAATGTTAGTGACAATAAATTTTTTGTAACTAAAAATATTATTCTAGCTACAATTAATATTTTCATCACAATTTTTTTAATTTGTGACAATTTCATATGTTATTAGTATTTTCCGTCACTAAAGTCAGTGACAATAACTTTTTTCGTTACTAAAATAACTTTATTGTGACAGTAAACAAATTTATCACAATAAATTATAAATAGTGATAATTTAATATATTATCACTAAATTCGACACGTTTTAACAAGATTTCAAAATTTAATAAACTCCATTAGTTCATTATTAATGACTTTTATAAGCATCAATTTGCTTTTGGTTACGTGATATCTAAAACTTTTAAAATTTATCAATTTCTATTTCATACTTCCAAATTTATGAAATTATATCATACGTTATGTTCTATTAAGTAATTTGATCCCCACCAACCTAACACCATTAAAATTTCATTACATTTTTGGTTAAGAATATTGTGATATTTACCCATCTTAAACAAAATTCTTGACGTGACAATTAAATAGCAATTGAATATTGACTTTATACATTAAGTAATTAAATTTAATCAAATTTAAAATATGATTCAAGATTATATTACTATATTAAAAATTAAATTATTTAAAGGTGATAAGATTTTAAATGTGTCATTAAGTTAAAACCCAAATTGAATTAAAAATTTAATTATGCAATATAAAAATATATGCAATTAATAAAGATTATTAAATTTTTAATGAATTATTACGTATTCAAAATATTAAATTATTTAATTTAGTTAAATTATAATTTCAATTACATAATTATGTAAAATTTATGTTTAATATAAATTTGTAACACCTCCTTCTAGCCTTCCCAACAAGAGGCGTGTCACAGTCATGGGTTTTCGGCTTCAAATCACATTTAACAGTAAAAGAAATAAATTGAGAATTTAAAAACAAACTTCCATGGAAGTAAGAGTTAACATTTCAAAATATCTACAACTGGGAAGGTAAAACGACATTTCAGAGTAGTGCAACGTATTTGTTAAGCGTGGTGTGATATGCATATGAGGATGCAAATCACAGAACCTTTTCAAAATCTGTACAAATGGCTCCGTCTTTACACCCTGCACCTTCACATCCATTGCGGTCAACCTGCACGTTTCAGAAATAATGCGAGGGGCTGAGTACTAATTTACCCAATGGAAAACATGCCCGAAAACATACATTCATATAAGGATGCTATGCAACTCACATGGATAGATACGGGGTTTTGTTGAAAGAAACCGTGTTATCCAAAACATTTTCATTTGCACGCGTGCTATTTTACGTGATATTATATTTGTTTATAGTGTTGTAACTAGAATTTGGCCAACTTCCAAGTTATGATGATCAGTTAGGAATGAATACTCACTCAACCTACTGTCATCTAAGTGCACTAGTCTCAGATTTTACCTTTGAGGCCCGATCGTTTAAAACCACTCCTGGATCCAAAACATTTGGGGGCTTTTCACCCCACTTCGTAAAAATGTGGGGCTTGTGCAGCCCACTTCACAATATGTGGGGGTTGTTCACCCCACTTCACAATATGTGGGGGCTGTTCACTCCACTTCACAATTTGTGGGGGCTTTTCACCCCACTTCAAACTTAACGAGTTCTAGCTCAGCACAAACTTGGTTCTAAACTCATTAGTATAACTCTCTGCCGATGGAAATCGACAGAGGACATATATAATAGCACAAAACATGCATAACATCTCATTTAAAAATAAAACATTTTAACACATTTTGAAAAGAAAACACATTTTTGCTTTTATACTCAAATAGTTTCCCACCTGGAGTGTGCTTTCCCAACACTATGTCTTTTTGTTAATGTGGTTGAGCTTAATCCTTCCTTATATCAATTTCCTACAATTTAATACCAAGTAATCGATTAGGATGGACAAACTAGGACAAACATCTAAATTGACAACTGATCGCGTATATTTTTAACCCGCGACTTACCAAAGCTAATAATATAGCGGCAAATGAAATTATCGATCCCTCAGGGAAAGAAATAATGAAAAACCTTAAGTACTAAGTCAAACGTTCTTGAAAATACTGAGTAGGAAAATCAGATAAACTGTTTTGTTGGTGTTTTGGAAATCGCAGTATTTGCTAATGGAAATTAAACAGGAAATTTAAAAAACTTTTGAAGTCAAATAAGAGAAGCACAGATTCCAGGGATATCTACCTATCAAGTATGACATGTATGAATGAATTGATTAATTCCCAATTTTAATTCCTCTTCGTAGTGAAACATCAGAAAAGTATTACGAACTTCTTTGTTGGACTATTCGTAAAGTAGATTAATTAATTACCTATCTCCGCTCGGTCTCAAGATAAATTAACTAACTCCGAAGATCTACAGATTTATTCCTACAATTAATCTCCTTCAGTTACGACAAGAAATAAATTATATTGTGAAAATCTCTTTCGATTGAAAACTATCACAGTTACGTCTCAAGTAATCAACTAAATAATCCTAAGATGTGATCAGCAAATCAAAATTATGAATAAGCACAGATTTCACAAACTACGAAGGGAAAGGGAAAATAATTCAATTAATCATAACAAGCATACGTTGATAGTTCGAAACCCTAGAATCTGAGAAAGGATTTAGTTACACATATTCACGGTAATATTCATCATAGAAAAATACTACCTGAATTGCATAAAAACTGGAATCCGGAAATCTTCCCATAAAAACTTGTCTTCAAACATAAAACTCTAAAACTCTTCAATAATAAATTCTTGTGATTGCTCTAACTCTTTTCTTCTCTCTAACTCTGGTCTCTCTCTCTCTCAAAAAACGAATTTACATGAATATTTATAGAGGTGAATGATGTATCTAGCAGTATCTAGGGTTAGATATGCGTTAATCTCCAAATCAGATCCAGACTAGGATTCCCGCATGCGCGTCGACCAAGGCTGTTTGGCGTCGATCGCTGGACCTGGAACCTCTTCGTCGATCGACGTGGATTGGCAGCGATCGACGCTGACTTTCCTTCCATCGATCACCTTTTTCCCTTCGTCGAGCGCTTGGCGTGCTTTGCCTCGTCGATCGACGAGCCTCTTCGTCGATCGACGGGGTGCTGAAACTGGAATTCTGATCCTTCTCTGTTTTTCGGCTAAAAACCTGCATGATTCATCAAACACGACATTCCAAGTACAAAATCCAATTCATGCACGAAAATGATACAAAAAACGATCTAAACGCTACACAATCAGTCAAAGAACAATAAGATAAGTTGGTGAAAATCCTAACTTATCAACTCCCCCAAACTTAAACCATTGATCGTCCTCGATCAATTCACAAAAAAGAATTCCAATCAAATGCAGATACAAGTGTGCAATGCCTCACAAGCCTCTTTTACAATCTAAGTTTCACTTATTCACAAAAATATGCAATCCAAACAAATTCTTATTGGTAAACTATTGAGGAGAAACCTCACCGGGCAGTGTTTGCACTCATCACTCAATCAAGCAAAAGGATTTTTTTGAAATTCACACAATCAAAGTTTTAGTTTATTTCACCATAGGTTTGACAAATTTCTCATCTCTCCACTGCTTGTTAGTGTGACTTTTCAGGGAATCAGAAAGGTCTTTATTTGGTTGTAATGCGGCTCACCTAATAGGTAGGATATTTTTGGCTAAGTGACTCAAAATATTTCAATCAAACCCAAAGACCCAAGCATATCATAACCACATCAATTTTCTATTCTTCACACACAATCTTGTTCTTTTCCTTTTTCTTTTCATCATTCTCTCGGGGTTCCTAAGAACTTGCTCTTAGTTATTTATGAACAACATAAGTAAGTTTCCCTCATTTTCTTTCTTTTTCACCAATGTTCATTTTCTCTAACTTTTCCCATGGAAACCCCTAAAATTTTTTTCTTTTCTCTCCTTGATTTTTTTCTTTCGCACATGGCCTCACATCACATTCCCACAATTCACACCATCCAGTAAATCACAATCATCTTATTCATCAACCCTTCTAATCAAAAAAAAAAAATTCATTCAAGGCTCAAAGGGGCTACAAGTGAAGATTTAAGGTTAGTGTATGGGAAATGGGCTACGAAAGAACATGCCTAAAATCATTTTTACCCTATTACCACACTTAATGCAACCTCAAGAGAGAAATTTGTCAAATTCTAGGAAATAAGTCTAACAACTTTGTCACTCATCAAGCGAAAAAAATGGCACAAATTCCTCACAAGGTAGAAATTTTCGTTACTCCTCAATAATTATCCAATTTCGAACAGTTATCATGCAAGAATTTAAGTTTCAAAGATCAACATATCAAGCAAAACAACTCCTATCATTGGCTACTCTATCACATAGACTATCGTTCTTAATCAGCAAATATCTCGATTATCAATCAACAATTCTAGTTTAAGTAAAGACAAGTAAGTAGTCATAACACCGTCATAATCAGAAATTTCTGACTGTCCTATGTTCAAAAGCTCCTAAACAATGCTCAGACTATTCACTTAGAACAAGTACCACAAAACAAGAGTTCAAAACTTATTCAACACAGAACAAGTATCACAAATCAAGCGTTCAAGAATACTGGTTTTAAGTAAAAGGCCTTGCAGAGAGCAATTGTTCACACTGAAGCAAAAGAACAAGGATGGTGATGGTTCAGAAAAAACAAAATCGAAAACAAAAAACAGAAAAACAATGAAACAACAAAAATTAAAATAAAGCAGGAAAAATGAAAAACAAACAAACGTTTCCCTTTTCCTATCCTCATCCCCCCAAACTTATTTCACTCAAAGGAGTGGAAAAGTTTGAAAGTTAGATAAGGAAAAAGGAAACGGTACCTCATTCCTCCTCCTGAGGATCCTCCATCTCGACATCGGGAGATGGCCACACGGGCAGTCGCCGTCGGCGGTCTTGTCGCTCTCTTTGTCTGCGTAGGTAGACGGACTCAGGCTGCGTGTTCAGGAGGAGTCGCTGCATCTGAACGTCGAGGTTATTCAACCTCGTGTTCACATTTTGTCGAAAGTCTGCCTGCCGTGCGTGCTCTGCTGCATGCAAATCAGCCTGCTGCTGCATCAACTGGTAGATCGTCGCCAGATCCACCCCAGAAGATGAAGACTCTCCCGAGAAGTGGTGTAGCGGTTGTCTGCCGGTCCGGTCAGGGCTGTGCTCTCCTCCGTCGTCATCCTGAGGCTCGTCCTCCTCGGGCATTTCCGGGGGCGTCTGCGGCGGTCGCTGGTCTGGCCCGGTCAGTGGTCGGTGTCACAGTCTAGAGGTACCTGGACCTCCTTGTTCTCCAACCATCAGCCTCAAGTGGGCGGGTGTGCTCATCAACCAATTATCACGGAAGTGATAATCGGTGACGTGAGTGAGGTCCCGCTGTGGAAGTGGAAATCTGTCCCCATTGGACATCCGCAAAGACCAACCTGATGCCCGTGGTGAAAGCATCAACATCTTCACCAGAGTCCCGGTGCCAAGTCCTTGGCTGTCGTCCTCAAGCGACTCGATTTATGTCAAATCGATCCCCACATGCTCCGCAATCGGGGTGATCAATCCCCCGCTCCAAATGTTGCTTTTGGTGGCCTTGATCTGATGCCGCCATTGGTCCATGACTAGCGCCGCGAAGCTTAACTGCTCCCCTGTCAGCATGCAATTGAGGGCAAAAACTTCCCCCACTCTTACTTTCCCGCTTTCATGTCTGCCGGTGATCGACACCCCCATGCATCTCTGAAGATATCTGAAAACTGGGTTGTCGATGGAGGACGCTTTCAAAGTCCCCGAGTCAAACTCCCGCAGGTCTTCTTTGGCATCGGATGCAATCTGGGACCAGAAACGGGCAATGTCGAAGTGTGGGGGGAGAAAACCGACCCCCCCAACATGGACTCCCCAGATTTCTTCAAGCTCGTCCCTTGGAATTTCGTAGTACTGGTTCAGAAGCTGGAAACCAATTGTGGTTGGCTCTGATTCCGGCTGAACCTCGAAGACGCGGAGTGAAGCAAAAAACTCCAGGACAAGCGACGGGTATGTCGGCCAGCGGGCTGTCATCCAAGCATTCCAATCAATTCTCTGCAAGAGAGCCTCTACATCTGCTCGGATTCCCAGCATTTGCGTTGTCTCCGGGCATGGGTAAAGTGTCTGCCGGATAGTGAACTCATCTCCTGAAAATTTTCTGTATCGCCTCTCATGAGCTTGTTTGGTGAATGTGGGTCAAAAATCCATGGTCAAACTGCAAGGGTAGTGGAAAAATTTGTCAAAGTTCATCACAATTCCTTACAAAATTTCCAATGTAAGTGCATCCAATTGTGCAAAAATCCACAGAAACAAACCTACCCATGCAAAATTGATTCGACAGTCATGCAATTCAAACTCTATCCTAGAATATTACCTTTTTGTTTGACAGAATTTATCCCAGAAATAACAAAACTAGAATAACACCCCCAACTAGAATTATCCACCAAACTTTCGTTCGTCAGATTCAATCAAATTCAAGCAGCAAACCAATCACAAGTAAGCACATCGACAAAAACGACTAACCATATCGAATAATCACCAAGAATAGCAATGCAATCGACAAAATTGCAAAAATGAAAACAAGGGCTCCAAATTCAATTTTTATCAAAAATCATGCACAAATCCTTCAAAACATGTGAAATAATCGAAGAGGAGAGTATTAGGATACATACCGTGGTTGGTTTTGATGAATTTGGAGAGAAAAAATTCGAGGTGGTGTTTGGGAGAGTGAGAGCGGCGTGCGTCGTGTGTTTGTGAGGAAAAAATGAAGAAAAGTGGGTTTTAAACCCGTCTCTGTCCGACTCAACAATGCTCACGTCGATCGACGAGGCATCTTCATCCATCGACAAAGGCGAAACATTCCCGTCGATCGACGAGCATCTTCGTTGATCGACGAGGCCGAATTTCCTCGTTGATCAATGCCAAATAGCATCGATTGACGTGGTCGACAGATGACTGGACCCGAAACAACTCGAAAAAGAAAAATGAAACTCAACTGACTCGACTTGACTGAATTGAAAAATAACTGAAATAAATAAAGTAGGAAACTGTTGGGTTACCTCCCAACCAGTGCTTGGTTTATTGTCGCTAGCTCGACAATACTTGAGTATTTAAGGGCGGTTCAAGTAATACTTCTCCACTGCTCCGATCTGAAGAGGGGTGAAGTATGGTTTCAGGTTTTGCCCGTTCACTTTGAAATTTTTTCCATCTTGGCCAGCTAGTTCAACTACACCGTTCATGTATTGGCAGATCACGGTGTATGGTCCGGCCCACTTTGACTGTAGCTTTCCAGGCATGAATCGAAGACGGGATTTGAAGAGGAGAACCTTGTCACCTGAATGGAAAACATGCGAGCGGATCTTCTTGTCGTGGAACCTCTTCGCTCGATTTTTATAAATGACGTTTTTCTCATAGGCTTCGTCCCGAAAGTCTTCTAATTCATTCAGTGCCATAGCGCGTTCTTTTGCAGCTGTCCTCCAATCCAAATTTAATTCCTTCACTGCCCTCCAAGCTTTGTGCTCCATCTCGACGGGAAGATGACATGACTTCCCCAAAATCAGCTGATATGGAGATGTCCCAATCGGTGTTTTGTAGGCGGTGCGGTATGCCCAAAGTGCATCGTCGAGGACTGCCGCCCAATCCTTTCTTTGCTTTACCGTCTTCTCCAAAATTTGCTTGATTTCTCTGTTGGATAGTTCTGTCAGCCTGTTCCCTTGAGGGTGATATGGGGTAGTAACGTGGTGCTTTACTCCTTACCTAGCAAGAAGAGAAGAAAGCCATCTGTTACAAAAATGTGATCCCCCATCACTTACCAGGGCTCTTGGTGTTCCGAATCTTGTGATGAGCTTTTGCAGGAACTTGATGATGACTTTGTGATCGTTGGTGGCTGTCGGAATGGCTTCGACCCAACGTGATACGTAGTCCACCGCCAATAGAATGTATGTGAATCCTTGCGATGGAAGGAAGGGTCCCATGAAGTCGATCCCCCAGACATCAAATATTTCAACTTCAATCACCGGAGTCTGTGGCATCTCATTCTTCCGCGAGATGTTGCCGGTCCTTTGGCAGCGATCACAGCCCGTTATCCATCCGCGATAGACTTCGTAGATGGAAGGCCAATAGAACCCGCTTGCAAGAATTTTGAAGGCAGTCCGGTTGGCTGAATGGTGGCCGCCAGTAGGAGATGAGTGGCAGGCTTCGAAGATTTTGTGCCACTCAGACTGGGGCACACAGCGGCGAATGACGCCGTCAGCACATCTGCGCCACAGGTAGGGATCCTCCTAATAGTAGAATCTGACGTCGTGCAGAAACTTCTTCTTTGCATACGGAGAGGAGTCCGGAGGAAGTATGCCGCCGACCAGATAATTGGCAAAGTCTGCGTACCACGGGGTTTTGGATTCATACATCTCTTTCATGTCCCTCAAGGCATAGACCTGTTCGTCGGGGAATGTCTTTCGGATTTTTGATTGCTGATCGTCCCCTTCGACTGGTGGTTCGAGCCTTGACAAGTGATCGGCGATGACGTTCTCACTTTCTTTTCCGTCCTTGATCTCCAAGTCGAACTCTTGCAACAGCAGTATCCATCAGATCAGTCTGGGCTTGGCATCTTGTTTTGCGAACAAGTACCTGATTGCTGCATGGTCGGTGTAGACAATAGTCTTTGAGCCTATCAAATAAGACCGGAACTTGTCGAAGGCATACACAACCGCAAGCATCTCCTTTTCCGTCGTGGTGTAGTTGCATTGGGCCGGATTCATACTCTTGCTGGCGTATTGAATCACATGGAAGAGCCTTCCTTTCAGTTGGCCCAGAACTGCCCCAACAGCGTAATCGCTGGCGTCGCACCTCAATGTGAAGGGCTCTTCCCAATCTGGTGCGGTAAGGACTGGTGCAGTTACCAGCGCTTCTTTCAGCTTCTCAAATGCTTTCAGACATTCTTCATCAAAAATGAAGGACACATCCTTCTCCAGCAGGTTACACAAGGGCCGGGATACCTTTGAGAAGTCTTTGATGAACCTTCTATAGAATCCTGCATGACCTAGGAAGCTTCGGACGGCTTTGACATTTGTTGGTGGTGGCATCTTCTCAATAGCTGTCACTTTGGCTCGATCTACTTCCAATCCTTCGGCTGACACTCGATGTCCCAACACAATTCCTTCCTGAACCATGAAATGGCATTTCTCCCAATTGAGGCACAGGTTTGTCTCGGTGCATCTCTCAAGTACAGTAGCCAAATTCTGCAAACAGACATCAAATGAGCTACCAAAAACCAAGAAGTCATCCATAAATACCTCCATGATGTCCTCGATCAAGTCGTGGAAGATTGCCGTCATGCATCTCTGGAAGGTGGTCGGTGCATTGCATAGTCCAAAAGACATCCGTCGGTAGGCGAACACTCCATATGGACAGGTGAATGCCGTCTTGTGTTGATCTTCAGGAGCCACAACTATCTGATTGTACCCTGAGTAACCATCAAGAAAGCAATAAAAAGGATAACCAGATAATCTATCTAGCATTTGATCAATGAATGGACGAGGAAAATGATCCTTGCATGTGGCGGTGTTCAAGGCTCGGTAGTCAATGCAGACTCGCCATCCCGTGATCGGTCTTTTCGCTACTTCTTCTCCATCGTCATTCTTCACTATTTGCATCCCTCCTTTCTTGGCTACTACTTGTGTAGGGCTCACCCACTTGCTGTCGGAAATTGGGTAGATCATGCCATGGTCAAGGAGTTTGAGAACCTCTTTCTTTACAGCTTCTTGCATGATGGGATTCAAATGTCGTTGTGCTTGTCTTTTTGGTTTGGCATCCTCTTCAAGGATGATCTTGTGCATGCACAACGAAGGGCTGATCCCTTTGATATCTCCCAAGGTCCATCCAATGGCGGTCTTGTATGTCCGCAGAACTCGCAGCAGTTTGTCCAACTCCCCCTGTGAAAGATAAGTAGAAACAATAACAGGGTAAGTGTTATCAGACCCCAGGAATGCGTACCTGAGGTGTGGTGGGAGTGTCTTGAGCTCCAGATTTGGCGGTTCAGAGCTGGAAATCGGGGTTTCTAGTTTGCCGTCGATCGACGGAGCATCTTCATTGATCGATGAAGATGTTGTTGCAGTGTCGATCGACGAGGCAGTGGACTCGATCGATGAGGACTGGCTGTAGTGGCTGGGCAGCGGTTCTCTTTTAAGCTCTTTCTCTCGAGTCACCTCCTCGAACACATCCAGCTCCATGACCAGATCCATGATCCCCTCGGTTGCTTCATCCAGATTTGTGGACGAGGAAAGGGAGTGTTGCAGGCAGTTTTCCAGTAAATCCGGCTCACTTTTGAAATAGGTGAAAGGGGAAGACATTACCGGGCTGAAGCAGTTGATCATGTGGCATTCCTCTGCATAGCTTCCATCGTTGTGCTTCTGCATTGCCTTGTAAATCGAGAACGTGACGGACTCATTGTTCACTCGAAAGGTCAGCTTGCCGTCGCGGATGTCGATTAATGCCCCTCCGATTTTAAGGAATGGTCTTCCAAGGATCAGAGGAATGTTCCGATCCTCCTCCATGTCGAGCACCACAGAGTCAGCGGGAATTATGAAGTCCTTTACCTTTACCAACACATCTTCAACGATGCCCTTCGGATAGGTGACTGATCGATCGGCCATCTGAAGAGAGATTGTTGTGGGCTTGATGATTCCGATCTTTAACCGTCTGAAAATTGATAGCGGCATCAAGTTGATCGAAGCCCCTGAATCATAGAGAACCTTACCGAAGGTCTCACCTCCGATGACACAAGAGATTGTGAAGGAACCCGAGTCTTCCCTTTTTATCGGCATCTTCTTTTGGATGATGGTGCTGCACTCTTCGAACAGGTTGACCGTCTCGTGGTCCAAGAACGGTCTTTTCTGAGAGACCATGTCTTTCAGAAACTTGATGTACCTGGGCATTTCTTGAAGAGCTTCTACCAATGGGATGTTGATATGCACCTTCTTCATTGTCTCCAGAAATCGTGCATACCTATCGTTCATCTTGGTCTTGGCAAGCCGCTACGGAAAGGGCAGAGGCGGCTTGTACATTGGCAAAGCAGGGGCGGCCGTCGATCGATGAGCATTAACCTCGGTCGACGGATGCTTCGGTGCTTCATCGATCGACGGAGGTGTTTCGTCGATCGATAGAGCTTCTCCTTCGTTCTCGGCTTCTCCTTCATCTCGAGTGTTTGTCCCTGCTAGCTTGGGACCTTCGTAGGTTTTGCCCCCTCTTAGAGTTATAGCGTTCACCTGGTTTCTCTGATTCTGATTCTTTGGGTTGACCTGCGTGTTGCTTGGAAGTTCTCCCGGCTTGTGTTTAGTTCCAAGGGCATCGGCGATCTGGCTGACTTGATTTTCAATGATCTGCACGTGCTTTTGCACCTGATCGACCTTTGTGTTCACCCCCGAAATTTCCTGCTTCAGCTTGGCTACAGTGTCGGTGGAACCTTCCATGAATTTAGCCAAAATCTCCTCGAGATTTGGCTTCTTCTTCTCCACTATTACTCCGTCTTGTACGGCGAATCCTGGTGGTGGTTGTTCTGCAGCTTGAGGGTTTGCATAGGAGAACCCAGGGTGATTCCTTGCGTGATTGAAGGTGTAGGGCTGGTTATTTTGCTGATTGTGCTGCTGATATCCTCCTCGGTAGTTGTTTTGATAATCGCCCCTTTGAATGAAGTTCACCTCAGCATTGTCTTCCTCGGTTGGACCCTGCACTGCTTCAACTGCAGCAACTGTTTTCTCCTGCTTCAGATTAGCAAACTCTTCCCTGAGCTTTTTCAGCTCGGCTGCCAAATCGGTTTGCTCGGCAACTTTTTACACCGCTTTTTCCACTACTTTCTCGATAGCTTTCACAGGCCGAGTTCGGCTTGATGACCACCGTTGAGTGTTGTTGGCCATCTTTTGGAAGAACTCCATGGCTTTCTTTCCACTTTTCGTCATGACTGTGTCTCCTAGAGTGGTGTCCACCAACTTGGCTGTCTTATTATTGAGCCCTTCATAAAATGCCTCAGCTTGTTCTCCTGGTGGAAAACCATGTCCGGGACAGGCTCTCAGCAGCTCTTTGAATCTTTCCCACGCCTCACTGAAGATCTCATCAGGCCTTTGAGCGAACCTGATGATTTCTTTCCGTTTTTGCCTGATAACATTCGGAGGGAAAAAGTTCCCTAGAAACTCGTTCCTCAATT
>JAPKLW010001264.1:0-16630 GCA_026898455.1 Plectranthus barbatus
GCTGGCATTCATCACGACTTTACGAAGAAGTACGAATTAGAGGAAGTCACCCACAGAGGAACTGACTCCTCGAGCTAAAAAGATGTCCAAATGAGACATCTTACCCAGACTCCTCCAAAGGGTCCGAAGAGCCATACATCTGGGAATAAGAGTTTTTGCACAAACTCGACTTACCAAGCTTCTTTCGGAAGTAACTTGCCAAGTCGAGGGGGGTATTGTTGGGGTTAGAAGTATAAAAGCCCAAATTTAGAGGCCCAATGTTCTAGTCCAAAGATATCATGGGTCTAGCCCATAGGCCCGAGTTCAGATACGGTAGTTCTAACCGAAGGAGTTCGATGGCAAGGCAGTTCGAAGAATTGTCAAAAGTAACTGCAACTCTAATAATGGTGGATATGATTATGGAAAGCAAATCTTTCGGAAAACTGACGTGATAATGCGCCCAACGGGGATGAAATTAGCAATAAAGACCAGCAAAAATCACGAAAATAAATGGGGGAGCCGTTATATGAAGCTCTATAAATATTTCGAGAAAGACGCATTTGAAGGCTAATCGAAAAAGCTAGAAAAAACACATTCACTAAGTTTAATCCAGAAAATACTAAAGCATTACAGTTCGAGGCAACTCGATTTATGTAGAATTGCACTTTCTTCACCCATGTTAACATAATATTTTCATTCATTTCCTTAATTGTATTTTCTCTTAGCCATTCTGTCATTTTTCATTGGTAGAATTTAATTTGTTCTTGGGCTTCCTATTCAACACAAAAACACCCGCAACATGTATACATTAATTTTAAATACACACCCAGGTCTTCCTCTGTGAGATTTCATCGTATTAGCACACTATGTAATAACCCGAATAGTTATAATAAAGTTATCTTGTCGCCAATGCTTGATTGTGCGATTAATTACTTAATTAATCGGATTATCTTGCGGGTTCTGGGTTATTCTTGAACGTGTATCCGAAATTGAGAATCCTAGAAGATTGTATTTCCGAATACAATTTGAAATGTCGTGTTACTCGATGTCTAAAGATGGTAATCTATACTCTTGTAACATCAAGATATATTTATATGTTCAAGGATATATATACATACATGTGAATATGAAAAGAGTGATGTATATCTCACTTAAAATAATGAAATTATATTAGTAAGTGGCAAAGACACTTGTTACTTTAATAATAAACTAGCTAATGACTCACTATAGCAAGCCTACACTGCCATTACAACGTCAATTAATTTGAGAAAAGATCAAACACTCCATTTCCTTATCATTTTTGTGCAAAAGAAAAGTGCTCCAGAGAAAGCAAACTTCCAGCAACTTTTTCGGCCAGTAGACGGCGATTTGGGTGTGACTGTGAGACGCAAACTTGTAGATCTTCGAGAGTAAATGCTCGTGGACTACTCGTTTTCTTGATTTGGGTAAGAATTGACTGAGTTATAGCCATTTTACTAAACTGTGGCAGAGAGTATACAAATTCGAGTTTTGAGTTTAATTAGTCAAAAATCTTAGAAATTTCTTGGATTGATGCTTATAATTGCTTTTAAGAACTTAAGTGAGGTGTTGGGTTGTATTTTGGCAGCGGAAACTCAAAATTTAAACGATCAATCACTTGGAAAAGAAGGAAGAACCCTTCTCATCAAATTTCAAACCTTGCATGCATCATTTGGGGTTTGATCGTACATGCAATTTCTTGCTTCCTGCTGAATTTTCTTTTTCTCCTTCAGTCACTCGCAACTTCTCAGCGGCATCTACCAATTTTTGCAAAGGGTTTGCCTTTGCCTTCTTCGATTTCTCATACTGCACTCCCTTCTTCAAAGTGGGTGCCTCCTCTTCTGGTACTTCCGCCGGATTTTCCGCACTTGTCTACGGGAGTTTAGCGTTCCTACTAGCCATAGTTGCTAGAGCAGTTCGGCCAGATCTTTGCACTGGTTTTTCTGGCTCCTTTCCTTTTTTCTTAGAACTTAGGGTTGGACTCTCCTCCACTGATTCAAGCTTTCTTTTCGCAGGGTTTTTGGTTTTCATCTCTGATGCTTCTGTACTCAACCTTAATCAGAAAATAAGCGCAAGATAGCTTTACAATAATAATGCACGAATAAATCACCCCATCTCAACGAAAATAGCCTATCTCACAACAAATCATCCAAGTAAAGAAAATACCCTCCCCCAAACTTTATGCTTTAGTATATCATTCAGAAAGTTTGGTTCTCAGATTCAACAAAAATGGTTGGTTTAAGCAATTTTCTTTACTTGAATAGAAGTTTTAAACAGCCCTAAAAACAAAATACACTTTTGCAGTCCTGCATGTGTAAAGCATAACACATTTTGACCCTAAAAATCGACTACCCATCACAATGTTTTAGCCTCTCATACTTTTCCGACATGGAATTCACAGGAATCATCAAACAAACTTCAGAGAAACATATTTTTCAACGCATATTCCAGAAAACTCAAATTTAAAAATTACCGTTGGCTGCATGTTTCCCCATGTTCTCTCTCTAATTATAATCACAATGCCGACGAACAACGAGAGAGAAAGAGTACTTACAGTGGCTATTTAATCTCACAACTCTTCAGCCTTTCTTTTTCTGCTTGTCTTTTTCTTCTTTCGAATACCCGAAATGGTGAGGTTTCTTTTTGGTTTGCAGAGATATCAGAACAAAATTATGTATACAAATAGTAGAAACCCTTTCGACTTCTTTTGAAACGACACATAAAAAAATTAAAAAATTAACTGCCACAGAAAACCTGCCAAAAGGTGAGTTTGCCTCCGATGACGTCAACAGCAGTTCTTCAACGGTTACTTGCCTTCCATGTGTCCACCTTTCCTGCAAAATTCTGTAATTAATTACTTAATAGCGAATTTTTTTTTCAGATTTTCTTTAATCTATTATAATAATAAACTCAAAGATATTCTAAGATATATAAAATAAACTCTACATTTACTCTAATGCATAAAGTTCATCTACCTATAATATTGAAATCATGCTATTTACATGCTGTAGCAACTGGGAATAAATACTACTGAGCTATTAATAAAATAAACTAAAAGATAATTTGCAGTAAATTAAAAATACTACTCCCTGAACTAATCTAATTGTTTTTCCATGAAGTTTTCTCCGCTGGTTCAGGAGCTCCGATGGTTAAGGCTCCTCAATGGAAATGGAAGCCTTCTCTATGTCTATGCTTTTACCATAATAATGCTTCACTCTAGCTCCATTTACTTTGAATGGAGTATCCTCATTCTTCAAATCTACTGCTCCATGTGGATACACCCTAACCACTGTGAAAGGTCCTGACCACCGAGATTTCAACTTCCCTGGAAATAGCCTCAACCTAGAATTGAACAATAGAACTTGATGTCCTTTTACAAGCTTCCTCTCTGAAATCTTGTTGTCATGCCACTTCTTGACCTTCTCCTTGTACAACTTGGCATTTTCATAGGATTGCAACCTTAGTTCATCAAGCTCATTCAATTGCAGCATCCTCTTTGCACCACTGCACTTTGGATCCAAATTCAACTTCCTTGTTGCCCAGTATGCTTTATGTTCCAATTCCAAAGGTAAGTGACAGGCCTTCCCAAAGACTAATTTATAAGGTGACATTCCTAAAGGAGTTTTATATGCAGTCCTGTAGGCCTAGAGTGAATCATCTAAATTCTTGGACCAATCCTTCCTGGTAACATTCACCACCTTCTCAAGGACACTTTTCACTTCCCTGTTGGAAAGCTCTACTAACCCATTAGTCTGTGGATGATAGGCTGTAGAAACTCTGTGGGTAACATTATACTTAGCCAACATTGCAGACAGAATCTTATTGATGAAGTGAGTGCCTTCATCACTGATTAAAGCTCTTGTTGTACCAAATCTGGTAAAAATATTCTTATGAAGGAACTTCATTACTATGGCTGAATCATTACGGGCACAAGCACACGCTTCAACCCACCTAGAAACATAATCCACTGCCAATAAAATATATTCATTCCCAAAAGACATTGGAAAGGGACCCATAAAATCCATTCCCCACACATCAAATAATTCTACCTCCATTATGTTGTTTAATGGCATTGCATTTCTAACAGGCACGTTTCCCACCCTCTGACATCTATCACAATTCTTCACAAATGAAAATGAGTCTTTAAAGATAGTAGGCCAGAAGAACCTGACTGGAGAACTTTTGCTGCAGTTCTTTGTCCACCATAATGTCATTCGTATGCTGCAGCATGGCAGTCTGCTAGAATTGCCTGCACATCCTTCTCTGGTACACATCTCCTAAAAATTTGATCTGATCCCTGTCTGTGCAACATTGGATCATCCCAGTAGTAGTACTTTCTGTCATGAAGAAACTTTTTCAACTACTGCCCCTTGATATCATAAGGTTTCCTCCCAGTTGCCAAATAATTGGCTATGTCCGCATACCATGGGGCTTCCTCTTCACACCTCATCAACTGCTCATCTGGAAATTTATCATTTACCTTCTCAATCTCTTCTTCTCCATTGAGGTTTTCCAATCTAGAAAGATGATCTGCTACTTGATTCTCAGTCCCCTTCTTATCTCTGATTTCCATATCAAACTCTTGTAGCAATAATATCCACCTGATTAACCTTGGTTTGACATCCTTTTTGGCCATTTGATACTTGATTGTTGAGTGGTCTGTATAAACAATCACCTTGGACCCCACCATGTAGGATCTGAGCTTGTCAAAGGCAAGCACCACAGCTAGCAATTCTTTCTCTATGGTTGTATAATTTACATCAAGGGTTCGGCTTGAATAGTAAATCACCCTGAATATCTTTTCTTTTCTCTGTCCCAAAGCAACTCCTAAAGCATAATTGCTAGCATCACACATAAGTTCAAATGGAGAATTCCAATTTGGTGGTTGCATAACTGGTGCAGAAATCAGAGCAGACTTCAGCTTCAAGAATGCTTCCATACATTGTGGAGAGAACTCAAATTTCCTATCTTTCTCAAGCAATTCAGATAAAGACTTTGAAATTTTTTAGAATTCTCTTATAAACCTTCGGTAAAATCCTGCATGTCCCAGAAAACTTCTAACTGCCTTGACTGAGTTTGGTACAGACATCTTCTCTATTACTTCAATCTTGGCTGGATCTACCTTCATTCCATCTTTTGATACTTGTGCCCCAAAACTACACCCTGCTGCACCATGAAACAACATTTTTCCCAGTTTAGTACCAACAATGACTTTTCACTTAGTTTCAAATCCTTTTCCAAATTTTCCAAGCATGCTTCAAAATCTTCTCCAAACACTGAGAAGTCATCCATGAAGATTTCCAGCCCATTATCTATCATCTTTGAAAAAATGGCAATCATACAAGCTGAAATGTTGCTGGAGCATTGCATAGTCCGAAAGGCATCCTCCTGAAAGCAAATGTTCCATACGGACATGTAATACCCCGAATTTAATTAAGCTTATTAATGGCTTAATTATTTTAATAAAATAATTTTCTTTTCATTTGTGTGCAATATTTTGCAATTTGAGTTCGAGAAGTTGATTACCTAATTCGAGCTATAGATATATTCGTAATATTATAAGGACGATCGCGAATCGATCGGATTTAAGTTTGAAGACCTGGGGAGTGAAATATAATATTAGAGGTTGGTCATGGACTTATTGGGAAAAGACTTGTGAAATATGGACTAAAATGGAAATTATGGAAATTTTGCATGAAAGATAGGTGACACTTTGCATGTGGAAGTAAGGACACGTGGCTTGATGGGAATTAAGTTAGAATTATTCATTTTTAGAATTATACAAAAAAGAAAAAGAGAAACTTGTTCCCCACTTCACTCCACACACTACTTTCTCTCTCTATTCTAGCTTCCTCTACACTCTACCATTTCCACTTCCCAGCTGAGCCCTTTCCGATGATTTTCCGACCACCTCCGACCGCCAGCGACCACAAGACCACCACCATTTCGAAGCCTGTTCTCCGAGGTATCCGAGAAGCTAAGGCACACATCGTGAGGTCAAGTATCAAAAGAGATACGTAGGAGAGAAGTCACCTCCACTCCCAAACCCATTTCTAGCACCCCACCCTAGCTGCTACCTTTTCGGCCAGATCTCGGCCAGATCCGGCCATCTCTGGCCATGCCACCACCACCATTGCAAAGCCTATTCTCCAAGGTTTACGAGAAGCTAAGGCACATATCGTGAGGTCGAGTATCGAAGGAGATACGGAAGAGAGAAGTCACCCCACTCCCAAACCATTCCAGCACCCCCACTCATTTCTCTCTCCACGCTGCCCTGTTCCTGGCCATTTTTTGGCCAGCTCCGACCACCGACCGCCAAGAGATCACCACCATCAGAAAGCTCTTCTATCAAGCTTCGTTTTGAGCTAAAGTGGGCGTCGTGAGGACAAGTATCAAGGGAGATATTGTAGAGATAAGTGAGCTCGCCGGAGTTGGTGAGAATCCAATTTTCAGATTTTGAGACTTGTTTATTCGCGATTTTCTCAAGCTTTAGCTTATGTTTTTGTGTTCCCCACTTCCTAGAGAACATTTGGGGACCAAGATCTTCGAGTTTGGGCGCCGGAAAACACCATCACCGCCGTCGCTCTTCATCTTTCTGGTGAGCTTTCACCCATTTCATTTCTCCGGCGTATTTTGAGCTTTTAAGCATGATTTCATGTTCCCATTGAGTCTAGGACTTTGTATATATGTTTGCATGTGGTTATGGGTGGTTGGATTGTGAGAAACGGTGAGTTGCAGGCCGGGATGCGTTTCTACCGGAGAAGACGATCCATATCGACCTGAAGGAGGTCGATATGACCCCTGTTCCAGGTTGATATGGGCGGGCTGAAACGGGAAAACTTAGTTTTTCATGTTTGTCTCGATCCAATTTAAGTTATTCTCAATTTTTAAGTTTAATATATGTTTATCCAAGCATGTTAAACATATTTCAGGTGTAGGTTATTGTAATCGAGAGTCGGATTAAATTCTATTTCAATTAAGAGAGGTTGAAGCATGTGAAATGTTGATTGGAAAATTTTGAGTTAAATACTCGATTATAGGAACATGTTAGGGGTAGAAGCTTGCGTTGTTAGGTGGGTTTGGACGTTGTTATTATTAGTTTGGATCGAAGGAAATTGTGGAAATTATGTTTAGATAAATTCTATTGTGAGTTGGCTCTTGGATTTGGTTGAGGTTTATCGTTTGTCCTAGATCGCCCATCCTAAATGGTTTTATCCGGATAAATGTAGGATGTTAAACGTTGAGGAAGATAAGCTCATATACACATTTAGCGGGAAAGCATCTCATTTTCAAGCCTAACACCAGGTGGGAACTGTTTCAGTATAAAAATAAAAATGTGCTTTAATTTTCAAAAACGTGTTATAATATTTTGTTTTTAACTGATTGCTATGCAAAAAGGTTTTGTGCTATTATATATGTCCTCTGATTGTCTGCTAACGACAGAGAGTTATTAATAAGATGAGAACCATGTACGTGGAGTACTTGCGCTATTCTTATTAATTGTGAGAAAGGCTAGCAACCTTATGTTATGAGCTCGGGTAAAACGGCGAGACCGTAACCCTATTATGAAAAGAAATTGATTATCTAAATATGATCAGATCTCGATGTTGTGTGTTCCGAGATTAGTGCACTTAGATGATAGTGGGTTGAGTGTGTATTCATTCCTCACTTATCATCGTAACTTGGAAGTTGGCCAGCTTCCAGTTCCACCACGATAAACAGATATAGTAACATGTTAGATAGCACGTGCATGATAAAAATGTTTTAGATAACACGGTTTCTTTCAATAAAACCCCGTGTTTATCTGTGTGACTTGCATAGCATTCTTATATAAACTGTATGTTTTCGGGCATATTTCCACGGGGTACAAAAGTACTCAGCCCCTCGTATTATTTCTAAAATACGCAGGTTAAATGAGTAGAGATGGAGAGGTGGCGGTGTAAAGTATGGAGCTGACTTTTGAAGATTGAAGATCCTGTGACATGCATCTTCATATGCATGTCTCCACCAAGCTACACGCACTGCTGCACCGCTCTCTGAATCTATTCCTTCCCTGCTTTTGTCTACTTTTGAGAATCTCAATATTTAAACCATCCATTCGTCATTTTGAAGTACTCGTTCTTTTGAAGATTAAATATTAAATTTTAGATACGTCTTTTCCAATGTTAAGTATTCCGTTGTTTGTTTGCAAATCATTTGAGAGATAAGTAACCACGACTGTAACGCGCCTCAAAATCGGGAAAGTTAAATGGGGACGTTACAGGACAAGTAAATGTGGTTAAACTTTGATGCTCTGGAGCTATTGCTATCTGATGATACCCTGAATATCCATCCAAAAAGTAGTAAAACTCCTGTCCAGCCAGCTTATCCAACATTTGATCTACAAATGGTAAAGCAAAGTGATCCTTCTTTGTTGCATCATTCAGCTTCCTATAGTCAATTCAAATTCTCCATCCAGTTACTGTTCTGGTAGTGATCGTCTCATTGTTCTCATTTTGGACCACTGTATCTCCTCCTTTCTTGGGAACACATTGCACGGGGCTTACCCAAGAACTATCAGATATGGGAAAGATAATCCCTGCATCCAACCACTTGATCACTACTTTCTTTACTACTTCTTTCATATTGGGATTCAACCTTCTCTGTGGTTGAATAGAATTCTTACTCCCTTCCTCTATCAAGATTTTATGCATACAGATTGTAGGACTTATCCCCTTGATGTCAGATATAGTCCATCATATTGCCCGTTTAAGCCTTTTCAACAGTTCCAACAGGCTTTGCTCATTTTCTTCTTTCAAATTTGCTGCTATGATCACCGGTAATGTATCTGATTCACTCAGGTAGGCATATTTCAGGTGAGCAGGCAAAGGCTTTAAAATTAATTCTGGAGGTTCTTCCATAGATGATTTGGATTCCTTTATCTCTCTAGATAACAGGTACAACGGCTCAAATGGCTGCCTAACTCCCCAAACTTTTGCCCTTGCTCGACCCATGTTGCAGCTTCACTTGGTAATTCCTCAGCATCATCTTCCTTCCTAGAATGATTTTTCTCAAAAACTTCTTCTATTACTTCCTCCAAGAACTTCCACGGAAAAACATTCTTCAGAATCATCATGAACCTTCATAGCATTGAACAAGTTAAAAGTAGATTGTTCGTCTTGCACTCTCATAATCAACTCACCTTTTTCTACATCAATTAGTGTCCATCCTGTGGTAAGGAATGGTCTTCCCAGGATAATGGGTTCTTCCTTGTCTGCTTCATAGTCTAGAATGATAAAGTCTATAGGGAATATAAACTTATTTACCCTCACAAGCTCATCTTCAATCTTTCCCGCAGAATGTACAGTGGACCTATCAGCTAACTGCAGAGAAATGGTGGTGGGCCTAGCCCCTCCAATTCTCAATTTTTGAAAAATTGATAACGACATCAAATTCACACTCGCTCCCAAGTCACATAGAGCTCTACCCACATCTCGGCCTCCAATAGAACAAGGAATAGTGAAACTCCTTGGGTCCTTTAACTTAGCTGGAATCTGTCTCCTTAGATGTCCACCTACCTCCTCAAACAATGAAACTGTTTCGCACTCTTTCAATCTTTTTTTCTTTGATAGAATGTTTTTCAAAAATTTCACATAGGTTGGCATCTGCTCAAGTGTCTCCACCAATGGTACATTGATATGAATTTGTTTAGACATTTCCAGAAAAATCTTAAATTGTTCCTCTTCTTTCTGCTTCTTGAATCTAGTTGAGTATCGTAGCGGTGGTGCATAATCATACTCCTCCAAACCAGATTTCCTCTTAGCTTTAGTAGTGTTTCCTTCAGGCATTTCTGCAGGTTTCTCTACAGGATCTCCTTCTACCCTCAGCTCAGGAGACATGTCTTTGTCCTCCAACAACTTCTCTTTCTGTAGGTTTTCCTTGGTTACTGCATTCCCCGATGAAGATCCTTCCCCTGCTTCTAGATTCTCAACCCGTCGTTCTTCAAACTGCTTCCCACTTCTCAGTGTAACCACTTTACATTGCTCATTTCCATTCATCGGATTCTCAGTGTTACTTGGCAATGACCCTGGTGGTCTGCTTCTTAATTCATTGGCTAACTGCCCCATTTGCACTTCCAGACTCCTTAAAGAAGATCATTGGCTTTGGATAAGAGCATCTTGATTTTTAAGCCGCACTTCATTTTGAGTCATGAATTCCTTCATCATTTCCTCCATGGATTCTCTTGTTTAGGAGGTGGAGCTTCTAGACTTTGCTGTTATTTATAGCCTCCCTTATTATAATGCTGCTCTCTTGTTGCAGCATTTTAATACCCTTGTCCAGACCAGGAGAAGTTTGGATGATTTCTCCATCCAATGTTGTAAGTATTAGAATATAGGTTATTAGTCTGGTGATGATGATTTATGTTCCCCATATAACAAATTGATGTTGGGTTTGATGGACATTCCTCAAATTGGTGTGCTTCCCCACAATAAATACAGTCCAGCCCCATTGAGGTATCTACAGGCATTGGGGCTGCTTTGATTGGACTAGTGTTTTTCTCAATACTCTTCATGGTTGCTCCTAGGGCCTCCATCTATGTAGTCAGAGCTTTCATTGGATCAACTTCTAGCACCCCTACTAACTTAGGAGTGGAGATAGCTACTGCTTTTGAATTAGCCCAAAAATAGTTATTGGCAGCCACTTTGTCCAAAATTTCACAGGCTTCATTGTATGTCTTGTCCAGCAGTGCTCCCCCAGCTATATCATCTATCATCATCCTTGAATTTCCAGTCAGTTCATTGTAGAAAATATCCATCTGAATACAATAGGGTATCCCATGGTTTGGGCATCTTCTTAGCAGGTCTTTAAATCTCTCACATGCTTCACTCACAGATTCATCCTCCTACTTAAAAGCCATGATTGCATTCCTGCATCGGGCATTTCTAGTTGGAGGAAAATACTTCAGCAGAAAGGTTTCTGTCAGCTTATTCCAAGTGGTTACAGATCCTAGCAGTAGATTGGTGAGCCAGGTTTTAGCACTATCCCTTAAAGAGAAAGGGAACAACAACATCCTCAAGGCCTCAGGTGTAACTCCCTGTAGCTTGAAGTTATCACATATTTCGAAAAAGGACTTCAAATGCAGATGCGGATCCTCTGTGGCCTGTCCTCCAAACTGCCCCAAACTCTGCAGCATTTGAAACATCACCGATTTCAATTTAAAATACTGCGCTTGAACTTCCGGTCTCACAACCCCTGGATCAAACTCTAAGAACCTTGGTGCTGTATAAGTTCTGATTATCATATCTCTGTCATCAACATGATTCTCCACCTCTCTGTCATGCCCATTTCCTCCTCCTTCAGCCATCTTCCTAGCTTTTTGCTTTCTTTTGTTCTTTCTAAAAGTTCTTTCAATCTCCGGATCAAATAAGAATATTTCTCTGATTGTCTCCTCACTCATGCACTATCAGTGTTCCCTACAATTATAGAAAATGGTTAGTTTCCTATAACTTCAGTCAACCAACTGCGCATGTAAATTCAAACAATAAAACAGCATTCAGACTCAATATCAATCACTCCCCGACAATGATGCCAAAAACTTGTTGTTGTTGTGCTAGTAACTATTTTAATTATACGCAAGTGCACGTATGTCTAAAAAAATAATACAAATCTAAGTCCAGATATCGTACCCAAGGGAGTGAAAGTGAGTCGTGCACATCATATTGCTTGTAAGTCAAGGTAAATTTGTAATTTCTCTAAACTAAAATAACAAGAAAGCATATAGAATAAAACAAAATAGTGCTAGAGCAAGTAATAATGTTTCTTCCCACAAAATAATCATAAACTAATCAGTTATGGTTTTAAAATGATGATAAAATATACTCGGGTTATCGACTTTTGATTATCTACTCTCCTATATGTTGCAGCATTGTTCGGACATCAACTCTGGTTCTTGCAACCACACTCTTCTTTGTCTAGACTATTATCATAGTGCTAGATCTATGTTTTCTTGCTAGCCTTCATATGTCTATGACAGGTTTTGCCCTCAAACAAAATATTTCAGAACAAGGGTTCTTGCAAATCTTAGATTCTATGCATCTCTACACTAGGAATCAAGATTGATTACGATTTCCTCATCCTAGATCTCCTCTCGGTCTCACTAGGTGATATTTCTACCTGCCACTGTCGTGTTTAGGCAAACAATCAAATCAAAACCGAGATCAAATACCAGATTTAATACAAGAACAACTTCAGCATATATTCAAGAAGAAATACCCTTCAATAACCCGAGCTTAAAGGTTTAGCTCATGCTTACAAAAGATAAATAGCAAATGATATTCAAGTTCATGTTTCCAATCATCAACTACGTAGAAATACTAAATAAACTACAAAAAAAAGGTAAATTGTTCAGGTTGGTTGCAACATCCACTTTGTTCCTGACGAACTCCAAGTTCTTCGCTCTAACTCTCACAACCACTCTCCCTCTTTCCGATCGTGTTATGTTCATTACCCCTTTCTCCTTTTGTCAAAATATCTTCTTCGTCTCCCTTCAACTTCATCTCATCTCTACACGTGGCTCCTCAATTTGCCTTCCAGCTCTGGCAGTTCTCCTGGGTGACAATTGTCCTGCTTTTGGGACAGGATCTGAAAAGTACTGAGATCCTGTCTGTTGTGGTCCCAAATGTTCTTTGATATCGGTCAAATTATGTTGCTCCCATGCTGCGGCATTGTATCTGTCCTTCATGCTATTGTCGTGCTTCAGCATAGTGAGACTTGTGGCACTATTCACACAATTCCTTCGCAAAAACTCATAAGTAACACAAAACATGCATTAAGTCCTAGACTTGATAACTTGATCAATTTACCTAGATTTTCCTAATTATCCTATAAAACAAGACTATTCTAAGACATAATCAATTAAGTTCGAAACAAAATAATAACTCTTTAAGAGAGTTTTCAATATGTGATTATGAGTATGTGGTTTATGAATGTTTATCTTAATTTGTTTGTTATGATTTAAATTTTAAGGAAATCGCGTTGGGCAAGGTTATGCTTTTGAGTGGCTGCCGCGCAATCAAAATCATTAAGAAAACAAGGTGGGCTTTCTGTATAAAAACTTTAAAGCATAAAAAGTGTTTTCTTTTCAAAATGAATTCATGAAAAATGTTTTATTTTAAAATGATTATTATGTCAAAGTTGTTTTGTGGATCATATATGTACCTCTGAAGCCGGACGTAGTTGGCCAGAGAGATAAGACGTCAGTAAAATGAACCAAGATTCTAAACCTTGAGCGGTTTTTGACAGATTGCGGGCCCAAGACGGCTGATATCCTTGCGCCGCAGTACCACGAGCTTGAACTCTGGTATGTCAATACTGGTGGTTCGATTCCCTAGATAAATTATATGTGGAATGGATCAACCGCGGGTTGACACTCAGGGGTTATAAGGATGGGTTAAAGTCGATTGGATCTCAATGTTGTGTCCAAGATCTGTGCACTTTGATGACAATGGGTTGAGTGGATTCTACCATTCCTAGTTGTATATCGTGACTTGGAAGTAGGTCTGCTTCCAAGCCACACAATTAAAATAGATAATGACCACACGTAAAATGTTTAACTCTGTAGAGTATAGGAAAATGTTTTGATAAACATGAGTGGATTTTTAAAGTAAAACCTCATGACTTATCGGCTTAACGGCATAACAATTTATATTTGTATTGTTTCGGGGATGTGTTCACTGGGTACACGGTGTACTCAGCCCTTGCATGTTATTTCTAAAACATGTAGGTTAAAGCTTGGAGTAATGGAGGTGGTAGCGGGAATGTGTGAGCAGTCCAAACCAGAGCTTGATCCTGAGATATGTATTTTCATATACATATCTCCAATATGTAAATCTTCACTGCAATGAACCTCTGAAAACCAAACTTCCCCATGTTTTGTATAAACTTTACACTGTGGCTTTTGAACTCAACTAAATGATGGTATTTTATATGAACTCGAACCACATTACTATCTTTATAAAAGTCAGCTTCCGCTTAATCTTATTTATGATGGTATTACTTGGTGAGAAATCTCGAGAGTTAACCCGTCGCGCTCTCATAAGCCGGGGAAGCTAAATGGGGGCGTGACAGAGTGGTATCAAAGCATTGTTTATTCACTCTGTATACAAGATTTCCTATGATTCAGATATCTAAGATTCAAAATTTTAAAATATAAGATCTAAACTCCACATTCTGCTCCCTCCTGCTCATCTTAGTCCAGTAAGGGTATAAGGAATTTTAATGTTGTTGATTTAATAATGTGATTTGAATTACGATTATGTGATTTCTTGTTTAATTTTTTGTGTTGATGGAATTAATTAAAATGGTGTAGCGATGGAAGCTTGGCTCTCGCTTGGATGATTGTGGTGTTGGTGATGGTTGGAATTTTGAGCGGTGGAGTGAAATTCCCACGTTTAGTATGAAAGGATTATGATTTGTTGATGATTGATGGAGTTTGGAATGATTGGTTTATTCTGGAATGATTAATCTGATTGATGCGAGTTATTATATTTTGGATTTTCCTTTGTTAAGTTTTATTACGATTTAAAGTTTACGATTTATGATCATCGTGACTGAATAGTTGAGTTGTTATGTGATTTTTATTTGAAATTGCATGGTTTGTGTTATTTCTTTGATTCTGAGAGTGGTTGTGAGCAATAGTCCTTGAAGACTAGTGGAAGGTAAACCAGGTAAGTAGTTGTTTGTGTTATGTGGATTTGTATTTACTAAGTTAGGTAAGTAATGAATCAGATAGTAGAAACTGCTGACTACTACCACAGTGCATCGAAGATATCAGTGTCACCAAGCATTGGATGTATGTGTGGAAATTTTGGGGAACATGTACCACCGGGATGACCCAACAGAGTCACGAGGAGTGAAAGAGAGTAGAAAGGATTGGGGTCATTCATCATATTGTACATATTTAATTTTGGATTGATACTAACCGTCTGTATTGATGTGGCAGATGGATCCCTATCACGATTACTTGGTTCAGAGGTTTAGGAGTTATGTCAGATACCCTCATCATGACCTAGTTAAGTTCTTAGCTCATTACAGGCGTAAGTGGGAGATGGTGAGTAACAGAGGATTGTCAGGTTACGAGGAGATGATGAGATTGATTGGGTTGTTGCCAGGTCATTGGAGATCGTGGGCCAGAGATGAGGCCAGACTGCATACTTTCCGGCATTGGCATACGTTTGCACCTGTGGGATTTTTCCCAGACTTTATCGGATGCATCATAGGGTTGTGTCACCAGGATATCCACCAAGTGGACCATTTGAGCATGCTACTGATTATCCTATCCTGCATGTGCCAGACCATATCAAACATGCATTTGTGCTGATTCCACGCGTTCCAGCTTTCTTTGCGGGGTTCGGACATGCTTATGAGCCTATGTCTGAGCCTATTTAGCAGATAGTTCAGGTTACATCTGCAGCTATTCAGGTTTCATCACTAGTGTTTGAGGTTGAGTCACCTGTTTTCCATGCAGCATCACCTGTCTTCCATATGGCTTCACCTATAGTGCATGTTGATCAGCCTATTGTATTTGATGGCGAGCCAGTATTATCCATGTGGCAGGCACCGCCACCAGCTGAGCCTATTGATCAAATCATCGGAGAACAGAGGGTACCCCACATTAGAGGACATATGGAGATAGGACGTCAGGTGGTACAGATTCCTAGTGATGTTGAGGATGACGACAAGATGAATGTAGAGGCAGATGGTTATGAGGCTGATAGTGATAGTGATACTGATGATGAGGATTTTAAGGAGGGTGACGCTGATGTTGGAGATGGCAGTGAGGGTGATTATAGCATGGAGTTTGAGTGTGAGGAGTTAGTTTCTTCTTATGAGTCAGGTGACAATGAGGATGACACTATGGCAGTGGATGACGATGATGTGGAGGAGGAGGATCCCTCCAAGGGTGAGAGTCCTGAGATGTTCGGAGGAGACGAGTGATCTACTATTGATATGATGTTATGACTACTTTTGTATATAGTATTGATGTCTATATATATATTCTGTTGATATTTTGGTTTGATCAAAGGATGCGCGGTGCACCTTGATCAGTGATTATGATCGATTAGGTATTTTTGATAGTGGAGGATAGATCCATTTTGCTGTCCGGATCTCTTCTTGGTTTGATACTAGAATAACATTAGTCCGGGGTGGCTAGTGTCATAGTAGTATCAGATGCCTTTTGACATATTTCCACCTTAGAACCTTATCAGGTTAGGTGTAGGTACCATGTGTAACCTCTCTTTGATGACTATATAAAAGCGGGTTTTATATATATACATGATAGTTGTGAATGTGTTCAAATCCGAACTAAATGTTGTGAATGAACTATGAACTTTTCATTGTTGTGTGTTTAATTGATCATTGTAGTTTACATGATAGTTCATTATAGTACTTAATTATGATACTTCATTGTTGTGTGTGTAATTGATCATTGTAGTTTATATGATACTGTAATGATATATTATACATAAAATAATGATCAATTATACACACAACAATGAAAGTTCATAGTTCATTCAGGAAGATGAGTTCAGCCTAGAATGCACCCCTATATATATATATATATATATATATATATATATATATATATATATAT